>JAVTVY010003401.1:0-35184 GCA_036873755.1 Hanleya hanleyi | reverse complement strand
AATAACATCCCTCACTGCTAAAAAATGCCCACTTTCGCTACAACTTGTACTAATGACGTCACCAATGACGTCACAGATGCTATAAATATCCCTGAAATCAGGGTCTATACTCCGAGAGCTACAATATGATACCCCACACGACGCATTCGCAACGCGGATGGTCCATCTCTACACCAAATACCTTCCTGCACTGCCCCAAAAGGCTCACTTTCGCTAATACTCCTACTGATGACGTCATCGACGACGTCACAGATGCTTCAGACATGCCTCAATTCGGAATGTACACCCCGAGAGCTACAAAATGACACCTCACACGACGCATTCGGACTAAGGATGGTGCATCTCTACACCAAACTCACCCTCACGCACCCACAAAATGTCCACTTTCGCTACTACTCGTACCGATGACGTCACCGATGACGTCACAGATGACGCGAACATCCCTCAAATCGGAATGTACACTCCGAGAACTACAAAGATGACACCTTTCAGGACGCATTCGAACCGTGAATAGCCCATCTCGACCCCAAATACCTTCATGTACTGCCCGAAAATGTCCACTTTCGCTACTACTCGTACCGATGACGTCACAGATGACGCGAACATCCCTCAAATCGGAGTGTACACCCCGAGAACTACAAGATGACACCTTTCAGGACGCATTCGAACCGTGATTAGCCCATTCGACCCCAAATACCTTCATGTGCTGCCCGAAAATGTCCACTTTCGCTACTACTCGTACCGATGACGTCACCGATGACGTCACAGATGACGCGAACATCCCTCAAATCGGAATGTACACCCCGAGAACTACAAGATGACACCTTCAAGGACGCATTCGAACCGTGAATAGCCCATCTCGATCCCAAATACCTTCATGTACTGCCCGAAAATGTCCACTTTCGCTACTACTCGTACCGATGACGTCACCGATGACGTCACAGATGACGCGAACATCCCTCAAATCGGAATGTACACCCCGAGAACTACAAGATGACACCTTCCAGGACGCATTCGAAACGTGAATAGCCCATCTCGATCCCAAATACCTTCATGTACCGGTAGTGCCCGAAAATGGCCACTTTACTTACTACAACCAACTGCGCCTGCGCAGATTGACGCGACTTGCATTCAAAAACACGCCATTCTGACTCTACCCCACACAAGCTTCACTTTGACACCCTCCACGACCCATTCGGACCCATAGCGGTCCATCCCTACCCCAAACACCTTCATGTACTGCCCCAAAATGGCCACTTTACTTAATACAACCAACTGCGCATGCGCAGATTGACGCGACTTGCATTCAAAAACACACCATTCTGACTCCACCCCACACAAGCTTCACTTTGACACCTCACACGACCCATTCGAACCGTGATTAGCCCATCTCTAACCCAAACACACCCCTACATAGCACCCAAAATGCCTGTTTTCTATACTACGGCCAGACTGCGCATGCGCAGACTATTGAACACGGACGAACCATTAGCCCAGTCGGATGCTGCTGCACGACAGCTTCAAAATAAGACCTCACTCGATCCCATTGGACCACCAGGGACTCACCTAGACTCCAACATGTCCACCCCGTATGGCCCTATACACCCATAGCCATGCAGTATAGGCCTATGGGCCTACCCAGGCCTTGGTGACTTTTTTCAAAAATTTCACCAATTCGCTCCGCAACCCTACCCATCGTGCTCTAAATGTCGAGACGTGAAAAACGAGACCCCACAACCCTACCGCAAATGTGGAGAAGTGGGTTTCCCAGGGGGACAAACATCGGTCCTATACCCCAGTATGGGAATATATATTTATATATATTATCAGTTATGATGTTTGTTTGAGGGGGCATACGAACTATTTACATGGTCAGTGTGGGGAATTCTTGTCGGTCGAGCCGTCAGGCGAGACCGATAAGAATTCCCCACACTGACCATGTAAATAGTTCGTATGCCCCCTCAAACAAACATCATAACGATTTTATTATGCCGAAGAGCCTTTGTTTAAGCCGAAAAAGCCACAACAACAACGATTAAATGCGGTTTGTTTTCGTAAGACAATTTCAACTGATTCACATTTCCTGACCTAATACGAAACAGGCTCTATGAGTCGCGCATGCCCACAACGTCTTTGGGTTGAATGCGAACGCTGAGGCGCAACGTCACAAACCCATTGGTATGACGTAGCTCTTCGTTTTCTTACGTGTCGGCTTTGTGACGTTGCCTTGAAGGACAGGCTACGTCAATTCCACGTTCCGCTATGGTAACGTTAACACGTGATTATTCGTATGTGGTGTGTAGCTGACCTAATACGAACTATTTATGGGATGGCAATTGACCAATCGGCTATCAAACAAGCTACTCTGAGGCGTAATAAATGTCTATATGGGGCTATATCGTACTTTTTCAAAAATTTCACCGATTCGCACGGGGACACTTCCTATCGTGTTCTACATGACGAGACGAGTAAAACGAGACCCCACAACCCTACCGCAAATGTATAGAAGTACGTTTCCCAGGGGGGACAAACATCGGTCCTATACCCTAGTATGGGACTATATGAGGCTCGGTGACTTTTTTCAAAAATTTCACCGTTTCGCTCCAGGACACTTCTTATCATGTTTGTTTTGACGAGACTAAGAAAACGAGACCCCACAACCTATACCGCAAATGTGGAGAAGTAGGTTTCCCAGGATGGTCCTATACCGTAATTTAGAATAAAGTCCGTATTCCGTATTTTTTCAGGAAAATTTTTACATACACCCACCCTGGAACTAGGGGGAGATAACTCTATTGACAGGCGAGCCCCGTTAAGCCCGGCGACCTATATACCACCCATACCCCATATAGGCATTTTCCCAGGTTTTTCGATAAAGTCCGTTTTCCGTTTTTTTTTTTTTTCAGGAAAATTTTTACATGCACCCACCCCATTGCCTGAATGCCTCTTCACCTAGGCTTCACATTGATACCTCACTCGACCCCATTCGATCATTAGGGGTTCCCCTAGCTCCAACACGGCTATTTCCATACCCTTGGGCCACCGCGCATGCGCACAATGCCGCTATTTCAACCCCACATCCAGTCCATTAGATGCCCCTTCATGAATGCTTCACTTTGATACCTCACTCGACCCCATCGGTCCACTAGGGGCTCCCCTAGCTCCAAAAAGGCTATTTTCATACCCTTCGGCCACCGCGCATGCGCAGAATGCCGATATTTCAACCCCACACCCAGTCCATCAGATGCCTCTTCACATAAGCTTCACTTTGATACCTTACTCGACCCCATTGGTCCATTAGGGGCTCCCCTAGCTCCAACACGTCTATTTCCATACCCTTGGGCCACCGCGCATGCGCAGAATGACCCTAATTTAACCCACACCCAGCCCATCAGATGCCCCTTCACGAATGCTTCACATCGATACCTCACTCGACCCCATTGGTCCATTAGGGGCTTCCCTAGATGCCCAAACGTCTATTTTCATACCCTTCGGCCACCGCGCATGCGCAGAATGACCCTAATTCAACCCCACACCCAGTCCATTATATGCCCCTTCATGAATGCTTCACTTTGATACCTCACTCGACCCCATCGGTCCACTAGGGGCTCCCCTAGTTCCAAAAAGGCTATTTTCATACCCTTCGGCCACCGCGCATGCGCAGAAGGCCAATATGCCAACCCCTCATCCAGCCCATTAGATGCCCCTTCACCTAAGCTTCACTTTGATACCTCACTCGACCCAATCGGACCATTTTATCTAGGGACTACTTTTTCTCCGCGGAAGCTTTTTCCCGAGACCGAATCACCGCCAAAACCGCGGCCAAACCGCATCACCGCGGATGAATACATCCTGAATACATCCCCTGCAGCAATTGGAACTCTCCTGGATTGGAGGTAGCTTTTGGTCTTTCTGCCGGAACTATATTGCATTTGACCTCTGTCACCCTCCCGTAACCTCCCTAATATGCGAATTTCTGAGGTCAATAATAACTTAAAGACTCTTTGTAAATCTTGAATCTTGAATCTTGTATACTACTCCCCTGGACCCTCGCCTGTCAGGCTGTGAGGACCGCTTATTTTAGCTTTGTGTAAATGAATCGGTATCATATTGGTTCTAATGTTCCATGATGTAAAAGTCATCGTTTTTTTATCTGTTAAATATAACTAGAAAGTCAAATGGATTCAGCCATGAAGTATGATTTTTTTCAATATCGATGCGTGCTTATAAATGAGAAACAAACGTGAAAATAGAACCATAAATCTACATACATTATGTTCAAATTTATTTCCTGGAAAATGCTTAGAACGCATCTCCGAAAATCTAGAAATTCGGAGCTTCCGGGGCCTAGGCGGCCCCTGGACCCTCGCCTGTTGGGCTATGAGGATTTCCTTGTTTTATCTTTTTTTGAATGAACCGTATCGGTAGGCATCTTGGTTTCCCTTCCATGAACTAAATGCTATCGTTTTGTATGTTTTAAATATAACTAGAAAGTCAAATGGATGCAGGCATGAGGTGCGATTTTTTCAATATCGATGCGTGCATATAATTGCGGGAAAATCGTGAAAATAGAACCATAAATCTGCACACATTATGATCAGTTTTATTTCCGGGAAAACGCTCAGAACGCATCTCCGGCGATCTAGGACCCCGGAGCTTCCGGGGCCTAGGCGGCCCCTGGACCCTCGCCTGTTGGGCTGTGATAGTCGACCCCCCCTATGATTTTTGGCTGGATCCGCCATTGCATATATTTAATAGAAACGGTGTGTTCTACCTTTGGAGCTGCTGGATCAAACCCGTAAGTATCCTGATAAATGAGGCGGATTCGCCATAATGATAAATTCAATTCAACTTATTGCAGAACTTGGACACAAAAAGCAAACACGTAATGACAGACTACCAGTACATAATAGGGAATACAGAGAAGTACTAATTGTAGACAGGTATACATAGAAACACCATGTATGAGAAGTGCACGGTATAGTTACAGGAACGTGTGGAGCTCACCTGGAAGGCAGTTGCTACGGTTTGATCTACTTGATCTTTAGAAAGATCCGGTGTATAACTGGTGATTCTGTAGGTCAAATGCTGCTTCTGCCATTTCGTTCCTAGAATGAATGAATGAAGGTGAATTAATGTAAAGCCTGTTAATGTTGACCAGGAGGTTTCAGAAATATGCCACATGTATAATTTCTCGTACGTTACTCTATTATACTTGGAGAGTCGATACATCGATGTTAGTGAATGGCAGAGAAGGTCGTGGATTGCCTGCACATTAGACCGTGGATTAGTACACGTTAAGTTGACATGGAATCTGTGTGATGGAGTGGAACCCGGGGTTAGGGGCGACTTGCATATCATGTGTTTTACATCTCCATGCTGTTCAAATGAACAGCCACAATCAAAGCGTGATTGAGATACATACTATGAAAACGACATGGACATTCATTCGGAGAAAGAATAACTGTCAGTGGCACATTGGCACATAGAACGTGGCGCATTGGCACATAGAACAACATCATGTCTTGCTGACCGCATTGGCACATAGAACATCATCATGCCTTGCTGACCGCATTGGCACATAGAACATCATCATGTCTTGCTGACCGCATTGGCACATAGAACATCATCATGTCTTGCTGACCGCATTGGCACATAGAACATCATCATGTCTTGCTGACCGCATTGGCACATAGAACATCATCATGTCTTGCTGACCGCATTGGCACATAGAACATCATCATGTCTTGCTGACCGCATTGGCACATAGAACATCATCATGTCTTGCTGACCGCATTGGCACATAGAACATCATCATGTCTTGCTGACCGCATTGGCACATAGAACATCATCATGTCTTGCTGACCGCATTGGCACATAGAACATCATCATGTCTTGCTGACCGCATTGGCACTCTTGAACGCTTCTCTCTTGTAGGACACTATCTTGTATTTTTATTTCCTCACATTTGCTATTGGTGCTAACTGTCAAACTATTGGTGCTAACTGTCAAACTATTGGTGCTAACTGTCAAACTATTGGTGCTAACTGTCAAACTATTGGTGCTAACTGTCAAACCATTGGTGCTAACTGTCAAATGAAATAGGTCTTTCGACTATTGACGCGGACATCCTTTTATGGACGACGGCTGAATATTGAATGTGGGATATGATTCTATGGGAGTATCGTGATACTTTATATTACTAATACATCTGTGGGATATGATTCTATGGGAGTATCGTGATACTTTATATTACTAATACATCTGTGGGATATGATTCTATGGGAGTATCGTGATACTTTATATTACTAATACATCTGTGGGATATGATTCTATGAGAGTATCGTGATACTTTATATTACTAATACATCTGTGGGATATGATTCTATGAGAGTATCGTGATACTTTATATTACTAATACATCTGTGGGATATGATTCTGTGAGAGTATCGTGATACTTTATATTACTAATACATCTGTGGGATATGATTCTATGGGAGTATCGTGATACTTTATATTACTAATACATCTGTGGGATATGATTCTATGGGAGTATCGTGATACTTTATATCACTAATACATCTGTGGGATATGATTCTATGGGAGTATCGTGATACTTTATATCACTAATACATCTGTGGGATATGATTCTATGGGAGTATCGTGATACTTTATATTACTAATACATCTGTGGGATATGATTCTATGGGAGTATCGTGATACTTTATATCACTAATACATCTGTGGAATAAGAGATGTGCGTTAGCAAAGCAATTAGGGTAATAAACGAACGGAAGACATTTGTGACTGAGCTATCAATTGTTGTCACCTTGAAGAGCGTATCTTTTACGTCGTTTGGGGATAGCCAGAGTGAAGATTGGATCTTGTCCGCCTGTATCCCGGATCAACTCTTCAACAGTCATGTCGAGATTACCACAGCGCTCCTTGCGCAGCATGCTGTAAGTGGCCACATTCAGTTGACCTGCAGGGATAGGAAATGTACAATGTATAGGTCTCGGCTGTGTGACTGCCAGATTTCAGAAACTGACATTCTATATCCGTTCTCAACTTTTAAACAAGCGCTCTACTTTCTCATTTCATTTCACTTCATGTTGTATGCAGAGTCGGCGTTACATAGCATACAAATATTGGCAAGTGTTAACTTTCTCAACAATTACATTGCCATGCTGAATCAAGAAACCCACAACACATGTCACTGATACAAACATGTTTACTTTCAACTGGTGACACTCTATAGTGACTGCTCTACTACTAATCTGCTGGCTGTGTATATGTGGTGGATGGGCGCGGGGGTGTGACCAGCTGATCTATGCACTATGTCTGCACATTTCCGGTATAGAATGTATGAATACACCATTGATTAGATTGTTTACCAGTTTCGTTAATGTTAGCCATCCTCTGGAAGAGTCGGACTGCTTGTTCAAACGCCGCCCCTCCATTACCCGACCACACATCCACTACTGTCAGATAACCATACCGCAGAAAATAGTCCTGATGGAACAAAGAGATAGACAGACAAGTTGTTAACAAGTTAATCCCATGGACATATTGACCACATACAAACGACATTACGAGGGGGTTGTCAAGCTTGAACACTCGTAAACGTTCATCATATCGTGCAACAGAATCATGCTCATGTCGTTAACGGAAACGTCCAAGACAGTTACCTGAATGTACAGTAAAACAACATATCACGTATCGTACACAACGATTAATATGACTCAGACCCAGGTCACATTTGTCAATGTTAGGCTTAAGCTACAAAGGTACTAAAATATGGAACTTCCTTGGCGAAGAACTGAGAGATGCTCCATCTGTTGGAGTTTTCAAAAATGATCTGTGTTTACATAATTATGTTGAATTATCAGAAATGTCTACTATTGTGAACATCGTTAAATGCTTGTAATCAATTGTCGTTTCTGATATCTGTTAGTGGGCCTTTTAGCAGTTGTGTAATATGTGATTGAAAGATATTAATGACAGAATGTGTTCCCACTTTGCATTTGACAATGCAAGCAAAGAATGGATGATGAGACAGGAAGTGTTTTTCTGAGCGGCTCCAAACGTCCTTGACAGGCCATCGTGTTAAAAAAGTAGCTCTGTGAAACAAATCCTGTCCACGGAGCAGTCTTATGACACTCACATGACACTGAAACATTCACATTGTGCATTGACAGTTATAGTATAGTAACGGTATAAGAGCAAAGCTTATTGTAGTTAGAACATTATTAAGCCATTAAGACTTATTAAGACTCTTCGGGAAAATGTTTGAACTTACCTGAACCTCGGCAGCCGTGGTTGGTCCTGGTCGGAGTGTATCATTTCCAGGACAAGGATGACCCTCTATCAAACTGAAGCACAATAGTCCAAGGGACCATACTCCAAATATAATCTGCTGTCTCATTTCCATTTTGTCAGCGTTATTTGACAACAACCCAAATTTGTTTTTGAAACCGAGATTCAAATGTTTGCCAAATAGTGTATGAAACCAAGTATAAACCTAAACACTTAACAGATAATATGGAAAGAGCATTATTAAAAGTTTGTCTGCACAGAAGCTGTATGAACAGTATAAGTAGTCGATGACTGTCGCTAATTGTATTGCTCGGTTCGTTGTCTTATGACAATGTCTTTGTTTATATACACATCGAACAATACACCGGAATACAGCGGAAAGAAACGCCCCCTCTATCCTCCTCTTAACGAGGAGCAAAGCTGAGCCGTGCTATACTTCCAGTCATACACGCAACTGAATAGACAAAAAGATACAAAACCTAATTGGTACTACGGGCTACGAAATTAAGAAATAGATACACGATGTTATTCATGTTAGTCTGTCAGCTTGTGACACAAGTATCTTAAATAGAGACATCTCCACCGCAGAACTGGAAACCGCCATTAGACATCTGGCCAGAGGTAAGGCGCAAGGTCCTGAAATGGTGTACCATGACCTGCTCATGAGTCTGGCCCACAGCTGTGCCGAGTACTGCACACTATCATGCAGAAATCCTGGCAATATGGCGAAGAAAAAACTACTATGCCCCATCATCCTACCGACCAATAAACCTCGCATCAGCAATCTGTAATCTGGCGGAGATCCTCACCAACCGACTAAATTATCACTTCGAGAAAACGAAGATGGTACACCATGAACAATAAGGCTTCCGGAAGAACCATTTAACAACAAATGCTCTTTTACGCCTCACCCAGAAAATTTACAATGGATTCAACGAAAAGAATGTAACACTGGCCTGCTGCGTAAATATGGAGAAAGCTTTTGACAGCGACTGGCATGATGGCCTTATCTTCAAACTCAACAGCATTGGTATCAAAGGCAAGGTCTGGTATTGGATTGACGCCAAGTAAGATGCCAAGTAAGATGCAAGCTCCCTGGTTCCCAAGGTGATTGGCAAAATAGTCAACTAGGTCTCCCACAAGGAGCTGTCATATCCCCGTTACTCTTCAATATTTATGTAAAAGACATGTTTCTGTGCACTCGATCAAAGAAGATCAAAATTTGCTGACCCTATTCTGCAGCGACCCCATAATAAAAGACCTGATAGAAATAATGACGGTGGGCATCACAAGACTGTGGACATGGCCTCAAGACTGGGGCATAAACATCAGCCTCCAGAAATCTGAGATCTCTGTATTCAGCAGACTCACCCAGCCCATCGATCATAGTGACATCAAGATCACACTCAACAATGCAGAACTCGAATATAGCAAGAACCCCAAGCTACTAGGCATCAGGCTTGATGAGAAGCTGGACCTCGCCACTCACATCACAGGGGATGAGTAAACCGCGCCCTGAGCCTGCAGAGATACGGCAAGGATCACAGCCAGTTTGGATCACAGCCAAAGCAACTGGAACAAGTACAACGTGGTGGGCTCGACTTGCCTCTAGGGCTTCCTGGTACAGCGGGACGAGAGGCCTAGCAGGTAGAGGCTGGGCCTTAGATGGCGATAAATCGCCGCCAGGGAGTGTGGGAATATTATGTAAAAAAGATGACACTCCCCTTAAAGAATCATGGAACGCATGGCAACGACAAGGCAGAGAAAAACCCCAGTCACCATTCGGAGCCATGGCATTGGTGACGCGGAATGTCGAAAGCATGAACGACATTAATATCGAGAAAATTGATAAAGAATACATTGACTACCGAATCCGAGTAGTCATCGTGACTAATACAGACGGATCATGCCTAGTCAACCTCGGCCCCTGCGGAGCGGGAGCCGCCATCTATACACCCTACTCAAAATTGGCGATAGAAATCGTAGAACCAATAGCCGCACGAGGGTACACTACACTTGCAGAGCTAGAGGCAACAAGAGCAAAACCTCAAATTTGATTCGGTACTGTCAGACAACAAATTTGCAGGTGATGGCACGCTTGCAACTGGCACCGAACCAATAGACCTTGCAAGACAGATCAGATTGGACATAAGCGGACTGGAGAATCAACCCGAGTCTCACTAAAGACCTACAGGGAAAGGTAAAATATCTAACTCAAATGAACAACTGGTTAGCCAAGGTATTGGATTTCCATAGAGAATACGCAGGCAAGAAATCTAACAGTGATGTTCAGATGTATGCTCAGACATATTAGAGACTGCTACATATTTATACAAGTTCCTCTAAATCCCATCTGAAGTATGCCACGTCGGTTCAGATGGCAAGTTCTTTTGACAAGATTCCTAAATACGGACATTGTCAGAGCATTTCCATCATAGCTCTCTAGATTTGTATCTAATACCGCTTATGCCGGTGCTAGGGGCCGTGTGGTCATGTCATCCAAGTTGCCACATGAACAGGTACAATAAAAGCGTATCTGAGATACAACGCATATCACGAATCGTTAGATTCTTGGTATGTGCTTTAGACTAGGTTAACCAGAAGACTATACTGTGAAGTCATGTGGCTCTGCCAGTATGTCGGTACCTCTTCCCACTTCCCTTATATGTGTTGTAATTGCAAGGAAGTAGCAAATATTTGTCTTCCTAATCATATATCTTGGAGAAAATAGAGGAGTGATTGTCTTTCAAAAGCCGCGATACATGACATACTACACAATTGAATCATTGTGGATTTGTCTCCTCTGGGATATAATTGTACTTTCCATGAGTTGCCATCTGGCCTTCAGACACGGCTAGGATATAGGACAAGGCACAGACCAGATGGTCTGATCTCACCAACAACAGGGACATCACATGGAAGGAGGTTTCCGGGGCCCTGAAACAGCTTCGGGCGGGGAACGCAACACGTGATGATTCTATCTTCGTGGAATTGCTTATCCATGCTGGGTATGATAACACATGAAAATATCTTCCTGACACTCCTTAGAGTGGAGGGGTTGAGACACTCGCGGAGCAGTGGAGGGGTTGGGACACTCGCGGAGCAGTGGAAGCACCCCAGTGTGAATTACAGAAGCAATCCGAGAAAACGAACTATACCATCACGTCTCAGCAGACAAGTATATGACCTTACAAAGGTCATGGAGGTAATTATAAAGACACAGCAAGGAAGGATTCACGTAAAATTCCCGTCCCACAGTAAACGTCATATTCGTTCCTTTCATGGCTTCAACCAAAGAGACATTACTTTTGCAAGTTTCTGTTGACCGGGAAAAGGCCTACGGTGGTGTGTGGAGTTTCATCGTTAAACTTTCTCTTCGCCCAAGACGAGCAGGGTCACATGAGTTCATCAAATGGGGCTATATCTTCGTTGCAGAACTCATGGTCATCAAACTCGTCCTCGATCACATCACATTTGAAGAGAGAAAGTTTATCTCCAGACATAACAGGCAACGACGAAGAAGATACCCTTCCAAAGGATGGTACAGAAAAGGGGCCCACATCTTTACCATCCAGGGGCCAACACCTTTACCATACAGAGGCCAACAACTTTACCATCCAGGGGCCAACACCTTTACCATCCAGGGGCCAACACCTTTACCATCCAGAGGCCAACACCTTTACCATCCAGGGCATCAAGAGGTAATGAAGGGCAATAATATCCCACGAACAGTGCGAGTCAGACCAATAGACGAGTTCCCTTGCAACCAGGGCTATCTCAGGCCAGCTCAGATGATGTTTGCCGAAGAGCACCGGTTCAAATTGAAGCCAGAAATAGATCCATAGTGTTAATGCGGACAACAGGGAACAACAGAACACGTACTAATCCACTGAAAATAAGAAAAATATCTTCAACCTAATGGGCCAACTGTGCTCGACAACATGAAACGAGTTTTGCCATTGTGAGAGACACCAGTTGACAGAACATCAATGCTCTTTCTTGCAGTCCACAGACAGATTTTTCTGCGACGTTTTCCATTTTTCTATTCATGGAATTTTCTCCACCAAAAGTACACATTAAAATGTTTACACACACTAAACAGTAAATCAGAAAATAATTATCGGAAATCTGCTCAAAATTACCTCATCACGATGGGCTATAAAGTCGCAAAATTTCAGCTCTTAATTGTTATTTCTTGCGGAGGACCAGAGAACGTTCAGTAGGGAGTGGGGCACAATCGTCTCAATGGCCGGTTCATACTCCATGTAAGAATCATGAGACACTGCATACAATAGCCAAGTCTGGGGACAACAATGTGTCTAGACTTGTGCCTTTTCAGCGACACAGACAATAGCTTCCTATATGAAGTATCGACCCACTCCCCCGGCAAGGAAATATTATATGACTGTCTGGACTAGATTATTGTAAGTCGTATAAACGAATCGGGAAACCGTTAATACATGGCTGTAGTCACTGGAATGGAGAGCCTGTGTAATTCGGGAGTCCAGATATAGTGGAAAATGGGTACCAGTAACAAAAGGCGGCCATTATGAAATCCAAGATGGCGGCAATTCCGTTCAGAGACAAAAGGGCAACAAGTGGTTAGAGTTTGCTGATGCTATAAGACTGAACTCTGAAAGCTAGTGAGACTATACTGAGATTATACTGGTAACCGAAAATGCATATGAACCGTGATTTAGCTACACAAGGTACCTCTACCGGATCTTAGCTGTCCTTGCGAAATTTCCAGACTTTCCGACCAAAACAGGTCAGGCCCTTATTGGCGGTTTACAGTTTCAGGTCACTCTACCTTGCTATCTTGTCAAAATATGACAGAAATCCACTGAATCGTTAAAACGTTGAAGAGCTAATGGACGATAGTCGGGCGGAGGAGGTGAAGGTGCAGCCCATAGAGTTTTACCATCTGTAGATGATGCAGCTCATAAATAATACTCGTTTAGGAAAGTCTTATTCTCGCCAGACTGAACCCAGCTCCAATACAGGCAGTTATACTTAGAGACGAACAAATCTGTCCAGTTTCCTAGTTATACCGAGGCACATCACAATAACTTTCCCAATGAGGTATATAATTCCTGTTCAGCTTCCCGTGAACTGGGGTTATCACCATTCAGTTATTGTGTAAATACACGTATATGCTGGCGCTGGGATGAGTGATTTACACACCTTAATGACTAAATTAACACACTGAATAATCGAAGGCTATTACACACATTGTGTGTCCATCTACTCACATTTTTTCAGTAGTTGCAATTTTATTGTTATTCAATGATATTTCAGTTTACTTTTTGGAATATGAAGTGAATCGTCGTCAACGATTGCGCAACATCCTCCACACACAAATCCATGTTTGTTAAGGTACCTCGTCATCTTTCCTTCACCGGAAGTCACCCGATACATCCCACAAACCGATATTTATATACGAATCACCATTTATATCAACTGAGAATGAATAATAAACTAAATATATCCCTCGAAACTCCCATTAACCGCTAACATTTCAGCTATCTGAAGGGAAAACTCAACTACGAATTAAGGTTTCATCCTACCTTCTAAAATGAGATTTTGGCACTATATCGTCAGAAATTGGCATGATGAAGGACCCACTATTGTGGAATTTCAAATCAGTAATACCATGCGATAAAAGAAAAAGAAAAAAAAGAAGAAAGTTTACCGTGTACATTTTTTCCAAGATAGTACGTTTACCGTATGTCCATTTTTGACTAAATCCTAAAATTTTCTTGAAATCCATGTTATTTATTAGATTATTTCATTCATACAAAAATGATTGAGTGAATATGATTTAACGTCGCTTCCAATACTATTTCAGTCATATCACGATGTTTGGTTTTTTTTTCCTTTTCATACCCGGAAACCAGACGAGTAGGGTGCTATTCCTTTTAAACACACGGGAAGCCACCGTCCCGGGGTATAAGAAACTACATGGTCAGAACATCTGATTTGCTGGATCTGCTCTTTTTTTTCCAAGTAGAACTTAAATATAAGACTGTTATTCAGTCAACTTTTTGCGTCTAAACGGTTACGAAACCATAAGATGATCAATCTAATACAAGGCGTAGATTAGGGCGCTGTCACACAATAATGCACTCATATCATCTGGGACAACCATTAGCAGAAAATGCAATAGACAACTGATGACTTACATACATGAAACATACGTCTTGTCGATGTTCCGAAGAGAATATTAGGGCTATGTATAACCAGGGCTCAACAAAAGAATTAGTAGATTTTTATTAAATGATATTCAAATTGTTAAGAGTGAACCGGGCCTTCTCTCTCGTCAACTTTACGACAAGAGAGATGATTACAATTTTGACACCGTGAACTATACATTCTAGACAAATAAGGAGAGGATCAGACATGTGATTTTCGACTGAAACAAATTGTTTTCTGTTTTGCTTGATCTTGTGTAAAATGCGACGATTTTAATCAACGCCACGAAACATCATAGAAAATTATAAAACAGGGCTATAGGTATCGCATGCTAAACACGAGCATCGCCTACATAATGTATTACGTTACTTTTCGTAACTTGTCTAATTCCGCTCAACCGAGTCTAGGAAGCCGTATATGAACCCATGTACTTCAAGTTCCTCATGGTGTTCGTATGAACACCCAATGACTGAGATGCATCATTCTCTAGATAACGAATTTACAACGAAAATCATATGGATTAAGAATACTAATCAGCGATACGGATCAATCTAGGTAAATACGGATCAATCTAGGTAAACCAAGATGGTAACCAGGGGATACCGCAATATTATATCTGAGTTTACTGAGATTGCGAAACGGATATGATATTTTTTCAGCATCATGGGGTCTTTTCCCGCATAATTGAAAACTGTCGACTGCTTCTCTCTTGCAGGAAACTATCCGATGGTTTTATATACTATGATTTTTCTTCAAATTCGATAAATTAGGTCTTTTGATTATGAGCATGGAAATATTTTAATGGGCGATGGCTGAATATTGAATGAGGGACGAAAGAATTCTTAAGGCCAGAAAATCGAACCTAAACATCCAAACAATTTTCGATTTAATGGCTTCATTGATGCGCAATTATTTATTGAAGATTTTAATGGTTGTTTAAATAAGCGAATCTACTATAGAACATCGAGTGGAAAATATAACGTGTAGTTCTCCATATTCTATAATGTATCTTCATGAGAGTAGCATTGGAAGATGACCCAGGGAGGCATGTCCCGCAATACCATCATAGAAATACGCTAAGCCGATCCGGAGGTATTTCCCCAGGAGAAATTTTGAATTCTTGTGTCCATTTCCCGTGATCTGAAGAATTTTTAGAGATTCTTTCAGCAGTTTATTGAACCACTTTTATACTTATAGACGCGTTTTGAGAGACAAATTTGCTGACGGACAAATTATTGACGAATAAACAACGTCAGTCGAATTGTCGATCTCAAAACACGCGTTGGGGGGCTTCTACGCCTGTGAATAAAAGATGGAAGACTTCATTCAGACCACGAGCTTACAAGTATCACTAGAAGATGTCAATCGGTGCTTTGGAACTAAACCCAAGTTCAAATGTACTCTATTAGCGAAATTACTGAAAATAATAATTAATCCATGCGATGCGCAGGATGTTGCTGTGTGGGTTCGAAACACACGGCAGAACTTGGGACAAAGGGTCTGTCATTTCCTCTTACAAAAACGGGTAACTACTAGACAAAGGAAAGTATGTGAAATGACCACAACCGTGAGGTACCACACGTAGTTGTTTCACCTACGGATTTAACGGATTGAGTATCTAAGTGGCCATACAGGATATACAAAACATCAGCTATGCACGATCGAGTTTAGATAACAATATTCCTATGGAAGCATCCACGTAGTTACTGCATAACTTTTATCTACCCACATGGGGAACCTTCATCGAAGTAGTGTAATACAGAGGCGTTTTGGTCGCATGAGCATCGGGGCTAGGCGCCTACATACAAACCTATACACTAGCCCATGTGGGTAACTAGTGGTATGTAGACCTTGGAGATACAGGGCGAGTGAGTGAATATGATTTAACGTCGCTTTCAACGATATTTCAGTCATATCAACGTTTTGGTCCTATTCATTTTTACACCTGGAAACCCCACGGGTAGGGTCCTATTTCTTTTAATACTTGGGACCCCACAGGTGGAGTCAAATTCCTTTTCACACCCAGGAACCCCACAGGTGCCTCAGTTAGTCGTCTCTAACGACAAGCTGAGGGGCTGAGGCCTATTCTTACCATGACCTGGAGTGTGCACGATGACACCCCAAGTCAGTTCCCGGGAGCCCCACTAAACCCCTGGAGATACATGTGGAACCCAAGGTGCAGCCAGAGAAGATGGGCCATGTGACTGTGCCTTCATTAACAGTAGTGAAGTAGCGTAGACCACTGTGTTGAGGAGCCGGTCCATCCACCTTCCATCCAGTATTCCTGTATGATCTGCGAAGAGACATTTAATCACCTGGATAATATACACCGCCATGAGTCTATTAGCCATGGCACTATCACCCAGTATACCTTAAGACCCACGAGAAAGCACTTCATTGTGTGGATAAATTACGGCACCATCAATGGTAACCCAGTGAAGCACCCAGGCTCCTATGCGAGGCTTGTGGTCTCATCGCCAGACCCAATCCGGAAGATGTGCACAGTTGATGTGTAAACCTCCAACATGGCTTAAATATGCTCTGAGTGCAACACCTGTTCACCAGATATTGTGATATGATAAAGCACCAGAAGATGATGCATACTGTTGAGAGTCTACCCACTAACACAGAGAGCTCTTTTGTTGATATTCAAGCTGGTGTAGACAGTGACGAGGAAGAGGAACTCACCTTCTGGGACTGTATTATGATTACAGCTTTTAATTCCCAAGCTTTGGTGCTCGAGGATGCTGTACAGGATAAATTGCATCCATCAGAAAAAAACAACCATGGCAATATATGAACAGCATAGCTTTCTTCCGCTTGAAATGAAGAACGATCACACACAGAGCTATCATGAAAACCAAGCATTACCAGGAAGAGGATATGGGGTTACCACACCCAGAGGCTCTGCAAAATGCAGAACAGCTTTCCAAAACATGTTGCTGTTACAGTATTCTGACACTCAGAGGTGGATCAATGCCAATGGATGCCCGATGATGCCTTTAACACGCAAAAGCGAACATGGCCGAAGATTGACGTGACAAAATTGTGGCTTCTGATTGGATGAGCGACATGACCGATGATGCATCTGATACATGGACAAGGGCATGGATATGTGAATTGTAAACACACCCAATTTGGCTCCCTGGCATAGGTGATGATTACAACGCATATAAGGGAAGTGGGAAGAGGTGCTGACATACTGACAGAGCCACATGACTTCACAGTACAGTCTTTAGAATAGGTTAACTAGAAGACTATTCTGTGAAGTCATGTGACGCAGTCAGTATGTCGGCACCTCTTCCCACTTCCCTTATATGTGTTGTAATTCTGATGCCTCAACTAACTTAGATCTTTGAAGCAGTGTCCACCATCCATACATTGATACTTGGGTGCCTCATTGAGTAACTGATGATGTCGGTGTAAACTGTCCAGGCGATTAAATATATCCCTGCAGAGGTTATATCTATACAGGGTGGTAGCGTTGTTCAGACATATTCAGACGAGTAAATGTCTTCAAGCAGGTGGTGGTACAAGTGAACATTGTGGTGGTTGACAGTGTCTGCTAAACAGGCTGGAATGCTCACTTCTATAGCATGCAAGCTGGCGATCTATTTTTAATACAGCCAGATCAAACAGGTTTAAGCCAGTTCAAACTGGTCTAAGCCAGTTCCAAAGTGTATGCCATCAATTTTCAGCCATGGTACTTCTTGTCCCTATTCCATTATCCCTTTGCTCAGGTCCACACATAAGCATCTTTGGGCAGTCCAGGATACTGTAACGGCAACATGTTCTGGAACAGCTGTTCTCAAATTTCGACCAGAGTTTTCAGGGCCTCGATTGGCAGTAATCCCATATCCTCATCATCACACGTGCATGCTTTGACCACTGGCCTCGAACTTTGATGGTGGTCATGTCATCACCAGAAGTGACATACTCACTAGAAAGGACATAATCACAGGCATGTGCAGTGCACATATGTGCAATGACATCCTTTGACAGATCAAACTTTAACAACAAAACCATTTCAGCTTGAGGATTGAAATTTGAGGTTTGTTTTTCTCACCAGAAGGTGCACTGTTGAATACTGAAACGGGGTGATACAGTTTTGTATCTCAGGTTCATTAATGGAAACTGTACATCTTGAATTATAAATGAACAAAATCTGATATCCATAAACAAACATGAATCTGTACTACAAATTTGTGTAAAAAAATAATTTATTGTATTCATAATATACAAATCTAAAGAGTGATCTTCCAAATACAGCTGCAAGAAAACATGGACGGATTTATGCAAATAGATACATCTGTTATATATTTACTATATACATCTACCGACTGCTATTAAAATGATCATGATTTCTCATAAACATTTCCGTAAAACAAATTTGTACTTTTATACATCTATGTACATTCCTCACATCAACTATCATAAAGTAGCAAGGACAGATGAAGCTGGATCATCGTAATTGGTCTCAAGTTTCCATGCCTGAGTGACTCCTACAAGTTCTGCACCTCATATCATCAGAGAAGCCTTATTCATAATAAAGCTCAGCTGCTATATTTGGCATAAAAAATGTGCAAAGTGACAGATCTTCAGATTATTGCATAACAATTACAAATATTGGTATGATCATTGAATGGCATACAGAAGCCTGATGAATAGACCTCAAGATATAACTTTATGAATGACAACTTCTTCTGCATGATTACAAACCTTGCACAAAATCTGGAATTTCACATCGACCCAAAAACTGCATTCACTGAGCAATTGATAGAAACAGAAAATTCTGGTTTTCTAATTATCAGCCATATCAAGTGTATGGATTATTAAATGCAGGTAACATGATGGCCTTCATGTCTGTTGAGGGAAAATATCATTAAAAGTATGGACAAGCTGAGACAGATTAATTTTCCAGGGTGACTAAGTGGTAAGAGACCAAGGGGAAGCAGGGGTCGAAATTAATACCTGTCCACCTGTCTCTGACAGGTACATTTGCATACTTAATACATTTTTGCTCAAAAACATTCAAACTGAAGTAAGAAACTGCCAACAGATTAATTAATTCATTATTAATTAGATACAATTTAAAATAATCAGGCCACCATTCAATGGAAGATTTTTTTAAAATTTAAGTAACATTACGAAACCCAAAAGCAACATTATTATTTCGCATTCAGCCTACTGTTGGGAGACAGGTAGAAATTATTCTTAACGGTCACCTGAGGCTGGTAAATTTTTAAAAATATTCAACCCCTGGGAAAGCATCCTGGCAATACAGATATGGTACATACAAAATATTCACCTAAAAACCTAAACAGAATCCCATGAAGAAAAGACAAATAAAATACAACATAATTTGGCAATGACTAAACCATGCTACTTAACCACCATCACAGCTGTAAATATACAAGTGAAGTATGCATGATACAGTGAATAGAGACACAATCTGAATATATGTATGACATATAAACAAATCAGAATGGACGGATTAATAATTGGAATATATATCTACAACATTAAAAGCACTTTATGAATTGGCAATCTAAAGTCCATTTCACTGCTAATATATCAGTTCTGCTCACGAAAGAAAAAAAAAAAAAAAATTGTATCTTGAAACTCACATACATGTATTTCATTTTTCATGAATTGTTTCCTTACATGATTTTTTAGAACAGTGTGTCTGTGAAGTGAAACTTGTCCTGCTTAGAGCTTTATTGTAATGGGGCTCACAATATGAGTGGAATTTGGGTCATGTATCACAGATGAGGGGTGAAAGCTGTAATCATGTAATGAGCATATGGAATGGAACATAGGCCTGCATGTAGCAAGGATACGAATATGTACTTCATGCAAGAGACTTATCATTCTGTTAGAGACTTATCATTCTGTTAGAGACTTATCATTCTGTTAGAGACTTATCATTCTGTTAGAGACTTATCATTCTGTTTAATTGATTCAGAAGATGGTTTTACCAAGGGAATTTATCCTAAATTAGAGACTACGGTTACCACCAGGGCCGGGTGATCATGAAGTAGGATAACAGGCCCAGAACAAGGACCTGTGTGAAGGCTAGGCTGTAATGAGGCGGCTCCCCTGTGTACTCCTCTGTCAGTGGATAGAAAAGTCCCGGCCAGCACGAGTCAAAGTGACACAAAGCAGGATTGTTCGTCCTCCAGTAGCTGAAAGTAGCAACGATGTGGGAAATGCTATGTTACACTATTTGGTTGGAAATATTCTTTAATCGACTAGTGAATGAAATAAGAAACTCTGAAGAACAGAGTTTCATATATGTTCCTGTTATGGATTGACTAATATATTTTCTAAATATCTACAAATGATACTGCTCAAATCAGTTTTAGAGAGTTTCCGATTATGTACAAATGAACTGACTCAATCAGTTTTCTATAGGTCAACAAATAATGCTGCTCAAAATGGTTCCAGGGAGGTCCAGATATGTTACTAAAGAAAGGACTAAGCAGTTTTCTATGTACACAAATGATGCTGCTCTCAACAGTTTCGGACAGTTTTTTTTTAGATAGGTTACAAATGAATTGACTCAGTCCACATAATTCAACACATTTAATGAAAGATCTCTCAAGATCAGGGGACTTCATGTCCAGTTATCCCTGAAGCTACCATTAAATTTTCGAGCATATTTCAGGAAACAATCGGAAATACACCGTTACAGTACACGGGGTCAAGAACTTGTACATTCAAATCTATCTTTCTATTCTCTCAAAACCAAAGGCTCTAGAGAGTGGAACAAATTACCTGCAGCCATAAAATGTATCAATTCCATTTCTTTATTTAAATCCAAATTGAAAGACTATTTTATTGGAGACTGACCTACCTCATATTATAAGTACATATGTGCATTCTCTTTTTGTATTATTCTTTTCACCATCGACAGTTATTCTTTAGTCAATTTGTTTGTTTTTTTATGGGATAGAACAAGCCCCTTGGGGTTTTATTCCCGCCATTTGTCTCGTCTGGCGTGTATTTTCTAATATTACAACTACTGTTTCTTTCACGACTGCCATTTACATATTTTATATAAATTCATTGGTGAATAAAGTCAAATCAAATCAAGAACTCATGGACAGACAAACATTCACACAGACCGACACATGTAGACCTCTTACCTGATAGGTTGGACTGGTATTTGAGCTGGGACCTCTGTGAACCGGACAGATGAGGTCAGATAGAATGACTCTACCATCTGCCCATCCAATTCCAGGTCATTGCTGATATTACTGTTACCATAGCAACGGGCAGAGTGAGACCCCATACAGGTCATCTGATAGGTTGAAAGGGTGTAGCTGAAAAGACAGAACAAACATTGCCAATGGTTTCGTTAAAATATTAATAATTGCTAGAAGAAGAACGGTGCCAAGAAAGGAATTCTATAACACTTGTGTCAATAACATCGAGCTAACCAGTACAATAATTACAAGATTTACCACCGTTATATGAAACATACAGTTGTCTTGTGCAGGTGTTCATTAGGAGATTCCAAGTCGGATGAGGAAAGGGATGTCTGCTTTCATACAAGTAGCAATCGAATAACACAAACAAATAAATTACAAGATGAAATTTCCTTCTTAAGTTTAACTGTTGTTCCATCAGGAAATTGATTAACAAAGTGACACAAATAGACATATATCCTAGTAATTTCCCAACAGCTGACAAAATCACTCCCCATTTGAGAGACCACATAAACTCATCCACTGGCATTGGCACTATGCCAACCAAGACGGGAGCATCATTCCAACATCAGTGGACGAGTTTTTTTGAAAAAGTGGAGGAAGGTTGTCAAAGTTTAAATATGTTTTCAACCTTTCATTGTAAAATTTGTTGATAATCAATTTGAGTAGTGCAATAGAATAGAAGTAATGTTTTCATAGGCATGTAAATCTTTATTTTACACACGGTTAGTATGGGAAAGTTTATATTTTAGGGTAAGGGCAAAACCCGCGCCCTAAAATTGATAAACTTACCCACATGCACTTTAGGGCGTGGGCTTTGCCCTTGCCTTAAAATATAAACTTTCCCACACTAACCATGCATAAAATAATGATTTAGCACGCGTATGAAAACATTATTTCTTAAATTTTCAGTCTGACACTAAAGAGATAATTATAGCAGCAGTATTTTTATGAGAGGATGTCTTTTCAACAGATAGAATTGTCGGGCATTTTTTCAGTTTCTTATGTTCAGAGGATAATTAATCTGATCCACAGAGAAGATGGCTATAAACACACCTGATTTTAGCACCCACTATTTCCATGATGGAATCCCCTAAGGTTTTCCCGGTTTCACCATACAGTATCTCGAGGTGTATTCCAGTGGTGATGTTAGGACAGATCCCTGTGATGTTATCTGCTAGAGTGAACTCTGTCTCATTCTTTGGTAACTCCTCATTTGTTACATTGGTGAACTGGTCCTCAAAGTAGACAGTCAGGTTTTGTCTAAAATGTACAGAGGAGGAGAAAGGAATATTAGTATAGTATTTCTGGCCTTTGGAATGTTACGAGGATAGTCAACCGTTTTGAGGAATATTATTATAGATGGCATTTCTGGTCTTTGAAATGTTACAAGGAGGGTCAACAGTTTATTGACAATACTGCATGGTTCCTCAGAGTATTGTAAACTAGAACTCATGGACTTCGAAAGGCCACCCAAATTTTTTAGACTGGTACAGATATTATAGTACATGTAGGATTGCATTATTTATTGAATACACAAAATATGAGCAGAAGATTCGCATCTTTACTCCCCAGACTCGTCACAGGTAATGCCTCCCTGGCAGATACATTTAACAGTCGCCAATGAGAATTAAGAACAATTATCCATTGCTGGTGATCCACAGATGTGCTGAAAGATTTGCGTGCTAAAAGACGGACAGATGCTCGTTTTTATAAATAATTTGGTTTCTATTTTCCGGAAAGGCAAAAAAAAGGTTCAGTATTTTCCGGAAAATAGATACCCTTGCCAAATATATTTATTACAAGGTACTGGGAATGGATAGGACAAGCAAGGCCGCCTCAGAAACATCTTCCAGACAACACTCACTAACAAGAACTAAGATTGATACCTAGATTGGAATAAATGAACTTGAACTGAACAGATATGTGCAGTCAAACATGGACAACAACTGTATTTATGAATATGTGGCTTTCTATACCCCCAAAAATTAAAAAAAGTATCTGTAAAGTAGATACTCTGGACAAAAATAGTTATTCTCAGCTACCAAGAATACAGACTTTTATATTTAAGAGGATTTCTCGGTATTCGGTCATGTTTTCTCAGTATTCGATCATGTTAACTTTATGGGAGCTTTCCCCTATTTCGACCTCATCACATCCATGAAAACAGTCAGTGACCAGTGTGTGTGAGGTAGCTCGACTGGAAGACAAGCAAAGTAGCTGATCTTAATCTAAGATATTTAATAAAAACTATTTTCTCAGAAAAAGAGTATATCAGATACATCTATAATTTTTTATATATGGTACATGTATCTGGCAAGATAGATAACTTTCTACTTGTCCTGTGATATGATGGAAGATAAACAGCTTCAAACTCTGACCAACTTTTGTGCTGTTTTGCAAAAAAAATGAGGTAATTTAATCTTTATTTCATGAGTAAAAGGTACACGATGGTGTGAAGCCTACAAATTCCGAACAATGAGTGTAATGCATAAGCAAAGTCACTCCGAATAAAGTTAACAAACGCATATTGACAGTCTCAATATTTCGACAAAGTAATATTTGTCATCAAGAGAAATATAATCAAAACTGACCTTGTTTCATCCCTTTCTGTCATGGTCCATGGTGGTTAATTTATATTGGACGGATTATATTAGGAATTTAGGTGAGAAATACAGCTTCTTCAACAGGGCTACCCGGCTTAACTCGGCATGCGTCTATGACGACTTGTCTCCAGCCGCGAGAGATAAAAGACTTGCTGCTTATGTTCCGTCTATAATCTGCCTTGATTGTGATAATATGACAAATAAGCTTTAAAAACTTATTGAGACCTATGAATTGAGTCACAACGATCAATTGATCAAATAGGCCTACCGTATTTATTACGGACAAAACTATAAAATTAGCACCTTGCTCAACTCACGATGTTTACTGAAAATTCCGCCATGATAACCATGCTGCTTCCGCTCAAACTTTGCGCAGTTGGCCTTTGCGCACACCCGGAAGTAAACAGCGATAATGAAAGTGAGTTAATGACGGACGCAAGCTATCAGAATATCCCCTGCCATGCACCATGGACGTCGATCGCGATAATGTGATCCAACATTTAATCCACTGTATTGATATTCATACTTTGCAGTTTTGACAGCGGTGAAAATAATAATTTATTTAATAAATTGACTTGACGACGGCAACATACAATTCATTTTTACGCAAACGAAAAAACGTTCCCTTCGCGTAACCTCCAGGTGAACTGAACGATCGTTCGCGCAAACTTTTGTGGCCTGAACTGAAGCAGTCACCTGTAAGTATGAAGTTCTGGCGGCTTAGAGACTGATACATCACCTGCCAAAATGTATTCATGATATCCCTATGAAGCATTCGCTGTCAGGCTATCTCAGCAACTGGAGGCTGTATTAATTTTTCTCGTAGGAGTCTCGCGAGAGCCCAACTTCCACAAATCTTTGCGTATGCGCAAAGACGTTTCCGCGCAAGTTGTTGTTGCAACTGGTCTTTTTCAAACCGGAAGTGTAGAATTTTTTATGAACAATTTGGGCTTGAAAGACACACTTCCATTCATCCGAGACAGCCCAAACTCAATCCCCACCTAGATATAAACCTCCTCTCCATTTTATCCAGGGGTTTGAACTCGGAATTCTGCTTTGTTCTCTCAAAAATTCTTGGAAACCAAGCAAGACTGGCCCATAGACTAAATCCATTCCAATAAGGCCCCCTCCCCTTCGGGGGGTGGCCTTAATTATAAAACATGTATTGACAACAGCACTGACGACAGACATGACAGAGCCAGTTTGATTACACATGGTGAATCTTGTAGGCATGAGGTGATAACCTCAAATAATCGGTTACAAAGAACTACCTCCACTGGTATGTATGTCAGCGGGAACGTTACAAATTGGCAGAATAGCAGTCAAGAGCAATGGTGGTTTCCATTTATGTGATGGAAGTTGATGTGAGATATAAAATGACCAGGTAGGAGTTTTAAGGCTGAAAACTTAGGCTGAATTTCCTAAAATCATATACAGGATGCTCGTATGTGAATATTACTTCATACTTCATAGCCTAGAAAGTGAATATGTTCCTTTTCACCCGTCCTTGGTATAGCCTTAATCATTATAGCAACAAATCGACCAGAGGTCCATGTCCACCGCTAGCAGCACCACCATACATCCACCATAACTGGCGCTGCTGCTGCGGGGGCCATGGACCTCTATGTCGATTTTTTTTGGTCGATGATATCTCATATCATTGATGAAGAGTATGATTTGAAAATGGAGATATCGCTGAGGAGCTTAACATAATCTAATACAGCGGATGGCACCCATATTGGATAATGCACATCCATGAAACATAATACCAACTATCCGCTCACCAATGTCCATGCACTCCCCAAGTTTGAAGTAGATTGGTTGAATCGTTCTAGAGTTATTGTCCAGACAAGATCTAAGTGCTGAAAATCTAAGATGACTGATGGTGGCCATCTTGGATTACACAGGTAACTGAAAAGCAATGACAACTGTCCTCTCACTGATGTCAAGCCAAACTGCAAGTTTGAAGTCGATCAGTTGAATTATTCTAGAGTTGTTGTCCAGACAAGATGCAACTGCTTAAAATGCAACATAATCCAATATCGCATGAAACACAATCCTAGTCGGGATCTCACCAAGGTCAAGGGACTCCCCAAGTTTGAAGTAGATCAGTTGAATCATACTCCAGCTATTGTCCGGACAAGATCAAACTGCTTAAAAATCCAATGAAATCCAGTATGGCTGATGGTGGCCATATTGGATTAAGCATTAATCCTCCTCTCAGCAATGTCAAGGCACTCCCCAGGTATGAACTAGATCGGTTGAATCGTTCTCGAGTTATTGTCCGGACAAGATCCAACTGCTTATAATCCAATATGGCTGACGGCGGCCATATTAGATCACGCACATTGCTGAAAAACAATCCCAACCATCCTCTCACCAATGTCAAGGCACACTCCAAGTTTGAAGTTGATCGATTAAATCGTTCACGAGTTATTGTCCGGACAAGAAAATCTAAGATCCAACTGCTTATAATCCAATATGGCTGACGGCGGCAATATTGGATTATGCACATTGCTGAAAAACAATCCCAACCGTTCTCTCACCGATGTCAAGGCACTCCCCAAGTTTGAAGTAGATCAGTTGAATCGTACTCCAGTTATTGTCCGGACAAGATCAAACTGCTTAAAATCCAATGAAATCCAATATGGCTGATGGTGGCCATATTGGATTAGCACGTCCTTGAAAAACAATCCTAATCCTCCTCTCAACAATGTCAAGGCACTCCCCACATATGAAGTAGATCGGTTGAATCATTCTCGAGTTATTGTCCGGACAAGATCCAAATGCTTATAATCCAATATGGCTGACGGCGGCCATATTAGATTACACACATTGCTGAAATACAATCCCAACCGTCCTCTCAGCAATGTCAAGGCACACCCCGAGTTTGAAGTTGATCGGTTAATTCACGAGTTATTGTCCGGACAAGAAAATCTAAAATCCAACTGCTTATAATCCAACATGGCTTACGGCGGCCATATTGGATTATGCACATTCCTGAAAAACAATCCCAACCGTCCTCTCACCGATGTCAAGGCACTCCCCAAGATTGAAGTAGATCAGTTGAATCGTACTCCAGTTATTGTCCGGACAAGATCAAACTGCTTAAAATCCAATGAAATCCAATATGGCTGATGGTGGCCATATTGGATTAAGCACGTCCTTGAAAAGCAATCCTCAGGGTTCATACACTTACACTAAAACAAAATTCCAGGAGTTTTCCAGGAGTTTTCCAGGTCAATAATTTCAAATTTCCAGGTATAATTTTATTGCAATTCCAGGAGTTTCCAGGACTTTTTCACGGGTTATTCAAGCATGGTTTTGAAACTACTACGTAAGATCATGTTCCTTTATAAAACACTTTCGTTAAAGAAATCTCGAATGGTGAATCCAGTTGCTGATTTTCTCTGTTCAAGTAACTGTTTGTGTTTAACACCCTTGGCGTGACTACGAATGGCAGGCTCCCCCATATTGGAAATATCAAACGTTTTTTGACAAACTTTACACCTCGCGTTGGACTTATCTGCACCCCGTTCCAACCAGGCGGTGTAATTTGGTTGACTGAGCCAGCGCTCGTTGAAGACACATTTTCCAGGGGGCATAGTCAAGGTTCAAAAGTTCACCGAAGCGTGTCAACATTGACGGTAAACAAATTCTGAGCGGGAATTCTAGCAAAAGTGATTGAAGACCACTTTACGGCGAGTACAACTCTTAACCATTGATGTCGCAAACGAACTCAGTGAGTAGTCTCCCTTTATTCAGTTTCCCTTTACGGCAAGTCGCGCACCTGTCACGACAATGAATGTTCGACGACCGGTCACCCAACATGAACAATGATAGTTTCGATTGATTTGATTACAGTTTACGGAGTTTCAACGTATATCATAACATTTGACCAGGCAAAAACGTTCGATTCGTGTGATTTGATTAAAATTAAGGAGTTTCCAGGACTATCACTTTATTTTTTAGGACATTCCAGGACTTTCCAACACTAGAATTAAATTCCAGGAGTTTTAAGGAGTTTCCAGGAGCCGTGCGAACCCTGAATCCTAATCCTCCTCTCAACAATGTCAAGGCACTCCCCACATATGAAGTAGATCGGTTGAATCATTCTCGAGTTATTGTCCGGACAAGATCCAACTGCTTATAATCCAATATGGCGGACGGCGGCCATATTAGATTACGTACATTGCTGAAAAACAATCCCAACCGTCCTCTCGCCAATGTCAAGGCACACCCCAAGTTTGAAGTTGATCGGTTAAATCGTTCACGAGTTATTGTCCGGACAAGAAAATCTTACGGAACTATGGAATCACAGAAATACGGACACCGGTGTTTCTAAGTCCCCCCCCTACTAAGTAGCGGGGGACAACAAATCTGATACAACATATTCTTGTAAAACCAAGTTGGTCATTGTAATGAGGGTTGACTGAAGTATTATCTCAAAGAAATAGTGAAAAAAGAAGTGAAAGTAAGATTTTGTTTGTATTGTTAAGGTAAGAGGTGAATTTAACATTGTGAAACCTAGGCGGGACAGATGAAACCATGAATTAACTGAATATGGCCTTACAGTTTAACAGTACAGTATGAGCGAGTGTCCCAGACCATCTCCTAGCAAACTATAGCATGGTGACCATGATGCAAATAAAGATAACACCGGGTTAGGGAAGGAGTTGCTGGTGAATCCAGGACATTTCCCCCTGAGGACATTCCGCCCTGCAGACATTTCTCCATGGACATTTCCCCTGTGGTCATTTGCCCCTTCCTATATATCCTTGTGCTATGATTATCAGACGAATGTGTAACAAAATTATAATATTGACCAGGTTTTTTTCTTCTTATTTTCATTAAGCTTAGCTTAACATGATTTCCCTCCCCCTATATATTTTCAAGGTACTATAACAAGACTTGTATGATTTAGTAAAAATTTGTAACAAAGTTATAATAAAAAACAATGATTTTGATAATTATCTTTCAATTATTTTATAAATTCCAATAAATTTGATATGATTTCAGAGAATATCTCATGGTTTCAATGATATTTTGTGGTAAATGATAATAATCACATCGTTATTGAATTTAACCACGAAGTTTAATATCCTGGTATGTCATGTATCAAATATATTTATTTATCACTGTGATACTCATTAACTTATACTATGTATACTATTGTTTAATAATGCAAAATTATAGAAAATAAGAAAAAAAAAAAATGCTGTGATTGTTTTTGTCAATATTTCAACTTTGTTACATATTCGTACGAAATCCTAGTAGAAGAATATAGGAAGGGGGAAATGTCCGCAGGAGGGGATTACCTGCAGGGAAAATTTCCGCAGAGAAAATGTCTGGAGGGGGAAATTTCCTCAGGGGGAAATGTCCGTGCACCGTTGCTAGTATACACATGAAGTGATACGGGGAAAGTAAATTAACCAATATTAATAGAAATGATTTTGTTACTTCATCACACAATAATATGGGGGTTTCCTAACAAAACTTTCCACCAAAGCTATATTTATGGCAACATCAAATGTCCAATGCGTGTTGTACAAAACTGGCAATTGTTGAGAAAATTTGGTAACAAATGGAGAACTATTCTTTTGATACCGCCGATAATTAAATTTGCGCACACATTTGACAAATATTTAATACATTAATTGTTACCTCAGAACTTGTACCCAGAATGCATCATTATCTGTGTAGCCATATCCAAATCTGCCCACTCTATCAGCTGACATAAGGTTGTTCAAACGATTCAGTATTAACTTCCTGAAAATTGAAAATGTATGTCATCAGTAGAAAACATATTGAATCTTGGTTCTTGAATGAGCAATCTCGAAACCAGAGCTATCCGGTCCTGTGCCCCCTACTAGGCTCTGGGACCGGGCTCAGCCGTACGATCGGCCATTGGCTAGCACACAACACAAAACCCTAGAATTCAGAACAAAACGAGCTGGCCAAGCAAATGACTCATGACTGACATTTCATAAGGAATTGGATATGTTCCAATGGAACCGGAAGAAGGCATGTGAACGAATTTTTCAATGTATTATGGAATCCACTTTCAGTGAGCGTGGTCCCAGGGGTTCGTTGGAGCAGCCTTTTTCCAGCGGAAAGCGACCCCTGGTGGTGAGGTTGTTGAATGAGAAACTTACACGATTCCTACTATCCAATCTGACTGAGAGAATTAGTAGTTCTGGTTCTTATGTACAAGCCTCGCATAGAAACCAACTTTACCAAAATCAAGCGAAGGAAATTGTAACTGGCAAATATTTCAGCATTAATTTTACAATCTACAGTGATGATGAAAGCTCGTTTGAAAAACGGGCGAAGAGCATTTCCCCAGATAATTTTGTAACACACAATTTGGTACTCACAGGGCTTTAGATCTCTCCAATTTGGGCACACTCCCTATTAGGGGTGGCAATTTTTTTTAGGACGGGACAGTGTGTGGGGCACATACCCTTGGAGGAGGAATCATCACTGGTAGAAGTACCTCTGAGAAGGGGTTTCTTCACCAATGGGCGAAACCCAGTGTGAGCCAACACCAACTTTATTTTGTGTTTCATGGGCCCACCGACATTAAAAAATCGAAATTTCAAATTGCCACTTTTATATTTCCCATGCAAGTTTGAACATGAAGACTTTGACCTCCTTTTTATTCCTGATTGTATGAATTAGGCTGTTATATTCTATCTGAAACAATGCCAGCAAATAAAAATGAAAAAAAAAAAAATACCTTTCACTATAATTTTTCACTGTAAGTCAGCGAATTGTTATTGTTGTAAAATGCTAATACTACTTTGGCAATAACGACATTCAATGTAAATCAGGAACCTTCACTGGCTGTGTGATCTATCACTCTGTCATGGTACCCATATTTTGACAGTGATGCAGTATGTCAGAGCTAGGAAATGGAGGGTGTTTCAACAGCTCAGCCAATACAGCATGGTTTTAACTTACATGTACTGTTGAAAGCTGAGGCTGTTGGAACACATGCAAAATTCGCTAGATTGTTCTGAAAGACAACTCACATGGGAATATACAATTATGAAAAATGGGAGTTACAACATTTGTAGGTTTCCATCAATTCTGATATGGATTGCCAAGAAAATTATACCTATATTATCTTAAAATGACAGTCCTTATCTAAACTTCATGACATGTAGAAATATTCAATGTAGGTACATACCGACCATATCCCCATATTTTATTCATTTGTGAACAATTTACTTAGTTCTTGCCAAATAAGCAGATTATGTATTCTTTTAATCAATTAGAGTGTGTATTGTATCACCTGAATCACACCATTTGTAGATCGCTGTCAGGTTATCGCTTAACATTTAACAATTTCTGGAAATGACAGCATTTTAATATCTGTCCAACCGGACTGACATAATTTACTGCCTTACCTATTCATAAATGTGTATTGGCTAAGATCACATGCAGAAGCAAAGTAACTCCGAATAAACTTAAACACATGGTGACAGTCTCAATATTTCGACAAAATTTTATTTGTCATCTTCTGGATGTGACGATGGATGGTTAAAATTCGGATATCAAATCCAAAACTTAACAGTGGTGTAAAAGCTACAGTTATTCAGGTAGACTACTGTTTATTATTATTTTGGTATTTTTGTTTCTAATTTCAACTTTCATATATATATTTTATTTCATCAATCACGGTTTAGATAAGATAATACAACCATCCAGCATTTCTGTGGTGTGTGTATTCCTTGTCTTGTTAATTAATAGCCTAATATAGTCTTGTATTTCCCGTTCTGTAACTATCCAATTCTCTAGATTTTATTTCCGATTTCAATCCTAGGTACATTTCTTACATTTCTCTAATCAGCTTTTTTTTCTAATCTCTGTTTCAGTTGTTTATTCCCCTAATTGACATTTCTGCTGCCACTATACACACTCACACACCTCAATAAATCACCACCCGTCACTATTAATCCTTATCTAACTATTGCCATTTCAATTGTGTATTGCCAGGCCTATGTGGTGTGTGTATTCCTTGTCATGCCTATGTGCCACTCATGTTTAACTTGTTATGTTCACATATTATCCAATTGGCTATTGCCCTCTAATTTTGTGTATCGAACCATTTCAGTCTTTGTTACATGTAGTTGTATCTGTAAATAAGAGCCTGTATCTGCTGTTATATCATATCCTGAAGATGACAAATCAAATTTTTTGTCGAAATATTGAGACTGTCACCATGTGTTTATTAAGTTTATTCGCAGTTACTTTGCTTCTGCATTATGCCAAGCTTATCAGTGGGTCAACACGACTAAGATCACATTATGCCTTGTATATATACTGTGCGTATGGCGCTGTTTGTAACTTTGTTCACTGCTGGAGATGCTAGAACTTGTAACGAAATATATGGAATGAAATTGTCATCCCTACCCCGAGTTACTTTTCTTCTCTATTACTGGAAAATCATCAGTGGTTCCAATGGATTACTTCATTTAGATAAACATGTAAAAATTGCTCAGGTCGGATGTGCCATATAGCAGGTATGTAGAAGTTCCACTTCAAAAATCTTTCTACTTTTTCAGTTCAAAAAATTATTATCAACAGTTGAGGTGAGTTGTAACTATCCTGTCAAAATGCAATGGTATGTGCAATTTCATTCTCGAGTTTCAAATAAATTCTGGGGACCTCCACATAAAACAAAAAATTGAGCATTAACTGATTGATAATTTGTGATTTTATTCAAACTTTAGTCATTAGAATTTCATATATTTACAAAAATGGTCATTTGTCATGTGAATTATAACAATGGGGATGTTACATTCATGTTCAGCAAAACAGAATTACTTTTCCCTGATTAAGAAGCAAATTTCCATTTTTGTGAAAACAAAATCTTATTTGGAGAGGCATTTTTGATTCGCCAACACCACCAAAATTTTGTCAGTCCTTTGCCTATCTTGCAAGATCATTATACCCAAATTTCATGGAAATCAAACACATTGTTTAGAACGGAAGTTTTGACATTAAGTCAGATAATTGAGATTTTTCATTTAAATGGCAATTTGGTTCGCACCGACAGGGAATTATCATGTCGGCAATCCTATATGTATGCTTGGCAACCTAGAATAGAACGGTTTTTAAATATTTCTCCAAGCGAATTGGTAAATTTTCATTTCACAAAAAACTTTTTTTTTGAGATGCAAAAAAATTGCCTTTATAGTTATGCCAGCTACAGTACACCCACTTTCCAGTTCCCGATTGTCCACGGATGGTGACTGGATCCTACCGGTAGGATAGCTGTAGGGTCTGCGGATGATGGCTGGATGATTTCAAAAATCATACGCGGATCCTCCAGCCATCATCCACGGACCATACGCGGATGATCCGCGGATCATCCGCGTATCATCCACGGATCATCCGACCATCATCCACGGACCCTCCGCGTACCATACGCGGATTGTTTTAGAACGGCGCGTCAGCCTATACTCTTTCACCAAACATGATACGGTCAGACAAGTTGGGCGAATTCATGTTTTGTCTTTTGTTAGATTGAGAATATGTTCCACAAAACAATAAGTTATAACTCGGCTATAATGAAATTGACACCTACGATTATATAAAATCCCATTCGCAAAGACAATGGATTATGTTTGGCCTAAACTATGTCAAAAAACCCCAACAGAAATAGACCGCTTCCTTGGCGAGATCGGCTTTGTCGAATTATTACCGCTTAGCAAACTCCCGCTGCGTCACACTCGTCCTGTGCCACGTGAGTTTAAACTTTCTTGACGACCCCACGGTCTTCAATCACAGCATCGTAAAATACTGTTACTTATTTGGATGTTTAACTCTCAACATTTCCCTAACAGAAGACAGTACAGAGAATATCCACGATCAAAACTGGAAGACTGGCAATTGTAAACAGGTCTCCCCATGCCGATAGCCAATCGATAGCCTTTTGGAGATACTCCAAGCACGTGATTTTTATATGATTTTCGTTTTCTACCTCCGTATAAATTCTTTAAATAATGTGGATCTCATTCCGTATAGTTACATATTGAAAATGATTGTGACGAAAACGAAGATTTTTCAATTAATAAATAATGAATACTGGTAGTGTATTTAACGATTTCAATATTAAAATCAAATTTGAGAAATGTGTGCTTAGGAGATTTTGCCTACATAACGTAATAATTTAGCACCTATTCGATTCTCACCACCAGCCATCAAAAACAAGAATGTACCTGACATCCTGTCCACCACTGTACAATTCTATGTTCACCCCTAAGATCAGTGAATCTGGTCTGGGAGTAATCAAGTATACAGTATTCACAAATTGGTTTACTTCTTAAAGATACATCGTATCAGATTTCCCTGACAATTAAATTAATGTAGGCTACACGACCAACACACAAACACACTTCAAATTTTTTTTAAACTTCGAACATTTCTAAAGGGAAGCCTTTGTATTGGAATACCAAATCGTAATAGATATATATATATCTTGTATCCAACTAGCAGATTCTCCATAATTGACAGACTTCATCAATAGTACTCTTTCTGCAATGAAATGATCTACAAGGGAGCCGTTTTAGGCTCATTATTTCATTTCTCCAGACCGCTGAAGTGAAACACATATAAACCAAGTAGTACGAGGGAGCCGTAAAATACTCATTATTTCATTTGTTTAGACCGATGAAGTGAAACACAAACAAACTACCGTAAAGACCAGTTAATTCATTTCTTTAGACAAGGAAGCAAGGTTGCCTTCATTTCTAGAATTATTTTGTTCGTGGGTATTCAAAACAAGGATAATCTGTATCTCCTTGTATATGCACAAGTTAATTGCTGTTGAATCAAAGAAGTTTTGTGTT
>JAVTVY010003400.1:0-36265 GCA_036873755.1 Hanleya hanleyi | reverse complement strand
AATCCCAACCGTCCTCTCGCAGATGTCTCTCCAAGTTTGAAGTTTGAATGTCCAGACAAGATCAAACTGCTGAAATCCAAGATGGCTGGTGGCCATGTTGAAGTACACCGTTAACTGAAAAGCATGCCAACCGTCCTCTCACCGATGTCAAGAAATTCACCAAATTTGAAGTCAATTGGTTCAATAGTTCTCAAGTTTTTGGTCCGACAAGAAATGTGTAAAGATCCGACAATGCAAGATGGCTGATGGGAGCCATCTTGGATAACACAGGTAAGTGAAAAGCAATCCCAACTGTTCTCTCATCGAAGTCAAGGCACTCTCCAAGTTTGAAGTAGATCGGTTGAATACTTCTCGAGTTATTGGTCGGACAAGAAATGTGTAAACATCCAACTGCGGAGATCCAAGATGGCTGATGGCGACCATCTTGGATTATGCAGGTAAGGCCGACTGTGTTTGAACCTATGTTTCAGGTCAGCTGCTGATGAAAATTCAATGAGGGAGGGAGGTCAACACAACACAAATCATAAACTCAACACGAAATAAAAAACACGGCAGCAAAAAAATTATATTTGATTTTGACATTTTCATTTGAGCTGGGAAGTTGTACCGGTTCACCGGTTATTTGATTTCCCGCCACTTGGATTTGCTGGACTAAATGTTTGAACGTTATTTTTTCATTAACTGCCACCCCCCTCCAATCCAAATACATTTCCTTGGGTTTGCTTGAGGCAATTTTAAGACAGATATATTTCTCCGCCTCCACCCCGATGTCCATCATGGCGGCCGACGCATGCTGAACATATTAAAGTAAGGGTGTATGCAAAACCGCGACTGAGAACACACTCGGATCAGCAAGACCATTTTCATTTGTGAAATCCGTATATTTCTTTCGTTCCATTGTATAAATATTTACTCGCACTAAATATTAAAAGATATTATTGAAAGACAATATATTGTTTACAGAATCTATGCCCGACTAATTTGTTTAATTCTCCAGAACATGCGCGGTCCTTTTCCACCGTGTCGATGAATCCGACTTTTATATCATTTCCCTGGACAGTGACCTCACCATTGTGCGAGTCGGGAACCATATAGCTCCACAATATTATGTGATTGAACTGGGTTCCCTATATTTACCATGCCGAGGAAGCATGATTTGCGTTACAGTCGACGAAATAAAGATCGATGGTGTTTTATCGAAAATGTAATGCGGAAGACGCGAAAGTTTTAGATCTTTGGTTAGTAAATTCCCCACAAAATCGCCTAATAACCGTCAAGTTTGAAATATACAGGATTGTTCAGAAATAATCAACGCGCATGTTACACCATACACACGTAATATCGGTAAATTCAATGCGGGCGGCTGACCCGAAACACAGGTACCAACACAGCCGGCCTAACTAAAAAGCAATCCCAACCATCCTCTCATTGGGGTCAAGAAACTCTCCAAGTTTGAAGTCAATCGGTCCAATAGTTATTGGTCGGACAAGAAATGTGTCAAGATACAATTGCTGAAATCCAAGACTTACGGACGCCCGGTGTTTCTAAGTCCCCCTCACTTATTTGGCGGGGTAAAAAAAAGCAGTGAATAGATGTAACATCGGTTTCTATATGAGTATACTATTAAAGGTTCTACCAAATGGTCCTCACACCCCATAATTGTTATTAGATGTTCTATTTGACATTTAGTAGCGGTTTACTGTTTCGGGGAATGGTCAAAGTTCAATACAACAATCTTGAAACCCGCCATTACCATGCCTTCTCGGAAACGGCAAAGGCTGTGACTTGTTCACCCATGACGTTGGATTCTGAATAAGATTATTCGTACCGAGCAACCGTAGCGAATGTTCTAGGCGACATTTTCATTGTAATTTCAATAACGTCACAAAGCTAATACGTAATGCCAAACGATATTGTTATACCCAATTGTTGCGCAACGTATGTCACAATAGGACATCCGACACAAGTGACTAGTCAATATTATATGACAGATCGTAATCAGATTCTGATATCACGGGTCAGAGGATACGACTTCAATACGTTTTTCACCACATCTGTCTTACTGAGTTAAAAAATCCAATTTGATGTCATTTTTTGCAGAAAAAAATATTTTGTTGTCTTTTACATATCTTCTTTGTTTTCATGTAAAGTGTGCAGAGGTATTTGGTGAAACCTTTAACATAGAGTGTATGAACACATTCCACCATTGTATTAGAACGAGAGTGGTAATAAATTTTAACAATGGACACCTCGTTGTGGAAGTTGTGGGGTGCCAATCTGCAAATGACGACACAGCGTCATCAGTTCTAACAGCCTCTTTTAGTGCAACCTCATCTGTGGCAAATAATCAGTGCTCAGATGCTTGGGAATTGGGCACAGAAATGCGTCAAATAATACTTTTCCATCCTCAGTGGCAAGAGATATTTGGTCCACTCTATTATCAAGTAAACACCTTTACAATAGAAATGTATCTGAATTGAGTGAAGCATTCCCTTCAAATTAATTAAATGGAAGGATAAGAACTTAACCCGCATTTTTTACTATGTACATGTACATGTAGTGATGGAATTTCTAGAACACTTATTGTAAGGCCAATAAAAAAACAGTTTGCTTCTGGTCAAAGACACTCACGACATGAGGTGGTGCAGTGACACAGATTTCTTATTTATATTTTTATAGAAAAGCCCTGATTCAGTGGAACATTCATTTCCACACATATTTCCAACATTTAACAGCCTCTTCTTAGACTAATATTTTGTCCATATCTTTTTACTGTGAATACCTGTGACATGTAACACTAGAAAGATGCAATACAATTAGGCAGTTTTCCTTTTAGATTTTTCTCTACATGCTCGTCAATCACAATAGGGGACATAATTTTGCGATAAAATATGAAAAAATTCCTTTTCTAAAATCCATTTTTATTTAAAGAAATGCAATGAGAACAGGAGGAGTGCTTTCATGAGTGAAAATTCTCGAATAATCAAGCAATCAAGCACAGTAAATTGAAGTTTGAAGCACAAAATTGACTACGGATACAAATTTTGTTTGATTATATGTTGATAATTTGCACAAAGAATCTCCATTGAAGTATCAATCGACAATCAAATAAAAACTTTAATGTTTTCGTTCAAATTTTCATACGTAGCACTTCGAAGAGCCATGCTCATGTTCTGCAGTCAAACTATTTTATTGCTCGGGGGTCGACGTAGGAGGGTGACAACTCTTCCAAAACGACGTTGTCAAGCATGTTCTCCAGCGAGCCACGTTAACATCAGATTAGAGACTAATTGAAGGTTGATCATGCTTGGTCAAGGGAGATAATTTTTCAGAACGCTGACCAGAAATGAAACAAACTTTTTTTTTGCCTACTGGATCTTATAAACAAGATTCAGAAAATTTTATTCATTGATCTTTATTTAGTGCAAGTTTTCTCAAGATACTCAGATTCCCAGCAATAAATTGAGGAACAGATAATTTCAGTTTTGCTACATCATGTACACACAACGAATACGAAACCAAACAATTTTGAGAGCTGACATTTACTGTATGAATGTGAGGTATTTTTTATATTCATTAGCTTTGTGGAAGAGAATATACTCATCAAGTTTGAAAGGTGTTAATTAGAGATGTCAGACAGAGAAAACCATGATCAGTGAGATAACAACTTAATGTGTTTTCCCACCAAGCTAAAGAAAAATATAATTTGTCTTAAAATTATCTTCTCTTGTGACCATCAAATGAAGATATCAGGTCACTAAAAGTAAATTGAGCATGAAAAAAAAAACAACTTGAAAGATGCAATTCAAAATGAATAGCATTAGTACTGTCATGTGTGAACAATGGGAGAAGAGGTGTAACTGGGTCATACATTGAGAGTATGCCTGGAGGTAAGACAATTGTACAGGTAAACATGAATTGCAGGCAAGCACCTAAAAGGTGCGTGGACCCCTCAGCCTGTTTTTTTTTAGTCAAGTAGGATCAGGGCTGCATCTAGAGCCAGTTTAGTTTTGGAAAACATATGGACACCCAAAACTCAAATGAAACAAAAAATGAAAGTGTTGTTGTTGTTCAATTTGAAAGGATTTCTGAAGGAAATACTCCTAGAAAAAGCTTCTGGAAGCCTCAATATCGATCCGATTGCATAGCTGGGTATTGAATTTCATGTTAATAAACCTCTGTTTTGTGATTGATCACAGGCTCTTTGCGCCGAAATTCACTTAAAAAATTGGACCCTCAATAATGAATTACGAAAAGGAACTGGGAGTTTGGGATCGGAACCTGCAAAAAATCCCTGGATACCGTATATAACAGACTTCGGTTTCACGTGAGTGGTGTGCTGGGATTACAGCATGCAAGGAAGTGTAGCTTTATCAGTGGCAATTTATGCATTGCACAAGTGTGATAACAAGTAAACACACTTATTGACACAGGCCCACCCTTATCATTATTTTTTTTGGGGGGGGGGGGCATAAGCTCCAGGTATGCAAACTGATTCAAAATTGCACACAGTCAGGCTAAAAATGGGCTCTCCTAATCACTCGTTTTACATAATTTCCAAGGTACAGTAACATGTTTGGTGACAATAATTGAAGCATTATGTTGTACTAGTTAAATGTGTGGACACAAATATGGTTCATGCAAAAGTTTTAGATAAATCATATGATGTTACATGTAGAATAGAATGATTTAATAGCATAATAGCAAAATTTAAGAAAAATGTTGTCCTTCATTCAATGAGAATCATGAATGGACCAGGCTTTCTTTTATCAGGGAACCTTCAAAATTCACAACGAAACATGCAACCAAGGGTTCCCGATGGGCATAGATAACAGTGCAAAAGCTAAGCCATCAATAAATTAAAAAAATTAAAAATCATGAAATTATCACAGCCATCTGAAAATCTAATCATTTCATCTGTCAACATTCAGGAAGCTCTCACCAAAGTTTGGTCAGGCCCGACTTGATAGATCTGCAGATATTCAGCGGACAAGAACATGTTGATGGGCATAGATAACAGTGCAGAAGCTAAGCCATCAATAAATAATAAAATTTTTTTTTTTAAATCATGACATCATCATAGCCATCTGAAAATCTAATCATTTCATCTGTCAACATTCAGGAAGCTCTCATCAAAGTTTGGTCAGGCCCGACTTCATAGATCTGCAGATATTCAGCGGACAAGAACATGTTGATGGGCATAGATAACAGCGCAAAAGCTACGCCATCAATAAATAATAAAAAAAATAATTAAAAATCATGACATCATCATAGCCATCTGAAAATCTAATCATTTCATCTGTCAACATTCAGGAAGCTCTCACCAAAGTTTGGTCAGGCCTGACTTCATAGATCTGCAGATATTTAGCGGACAAGAAAATGTTGACGGACGGACGCTAGGACGGACGGACGTACGTACATGGCAACGACAAGACCCCACAGCCCTATGGGCTGAGGGGTAACTAGGTTAATTAATCAGGCCATCATACCTGTCTAACATCCATCAGTTCCTGGATCTCTTTCTCAGCCATCTCCCCATCTTCACTATAATGCTCCAAGATAAAGTCCTGAAATCATGACCAGAAAAATATGTCAACTATTCGGGAACATAAAAGAGATGCAACTACATGTACATTTATTCAAAAATGGCTATCAGAGATTCATAGAAGTCCTGTTCTCCCACCAGTACTCAGGTGCAAAAAATTACTAAACAAAAATAAATTCTAATCTTCACAACTGCGTGTTTCATGGCCAGAAGTTATCACCAAAACTCAATTCTGTAAGTCCCATAGTGTAATCATATGTACAAGGTACAATGTTTGTATGAGATGTGTACAGCATAGATTAAAACTTTCTGGCCTTAATGCCCAGCCCTTTTAACTACGATTCATTTTGTCCAATCACCAAGACGAGTGCCATTCGGTGATAAGAATGATTCATATTTACATGCGGGAGGCATGGTTTTTTAACACAGCACTTCACTCTCTAGGAATGGCAAGAATTATGTCTGCATTACAAACTCAACGCAGGTGATCAAAATGTGGCAGTGGCTAATATACTGGCAAAGGCAAGAAGCTTTCTACTGCTTTACAAAAACTTTACAAATAGCCTCTACATAACATTTGTTTTAAAAGGTTGCAAAGCAGAAAATATTCTCATTTTTAATAGATTCTTCAAACTGAAATTACTTGAATTTTGGACTTCTATGAATCCCTGGCCGAATAATTATCCTGCGTATATAATAAGCCCAACACAACTGGTCAAATTTTCTAAAACAAAAGCGCACAAATTCTGGTAAACCATCGTTGCTATCATTTGTTTTCTCATGCAGCATAAAACAATGGTGCACTTCTTGTCCAAGAAAACACATGGGCGCTCTCCATCAACAAAAAGTGACTGATTGTCAAATTTGGTGGATCTTGAATTACACTTGGGGGAAATTGTGAGTTCAATAACTGCTAAATAACTGCTAAGTACAAACCTAAGTTCCCCACCAGTGTCCAGAGCAGTATGGTATCACAGCGATGAAGACATCTTTACCGTGACAGTAACATAGCAGTGCCAGAGCGGACCGTCGTTGGTTGTATATCCGCTCCGATACTGCTATGATACCATTATGGTGAAGACATAAGCTATGGTACCATACTGCTCTGGACACAATGTTTTCACCAGCAGGGAACTTAGGATTGTAAAGTTATCATCTCTCTCAAAACCTATTTTATGAGCACATATATCACATAGGGGTAATGTAAACAGCATATTAACTGTTGATTGCCAGTGATTATATCAGGGTACATGATAGAGGTTCATCTTGTAGGAGCAACTCTACAGTAGTTTATGGTATGAGATTTAACCAAGGGGTCACATCCAATTAATCCAGATCTATGGATTCTGAATGCCTTAATAAACTGGTAGTTTCGCGGCTGTCGATTTCTCTCCGTGTCATCCTGATTTTATCTCAATAGAAAGGTCCTGGTTTTCCAGATAAATTTTTTCCCCTTCTCTATGGGCTGGTACTTCGAGATAAAGCAGTATCATTCAAGATGAGGTATTTATTGTTATTACTTGGTTATCGAGAAACTGCCTCAATCAACTACGAATGGTGATACCTGGGCTTTTGAGCACAACTGAATCTCACCTTGATAGGCAACTTGAAGTCGACCTCCTTTGTTTCTTTGAGCCCCATGGGGATCATTGGAATGCTTGCTGCCACACTAAGATAATAAAGATAGACATTCTATATTAATGATCATCAGTGAAGGATTAAATGTAGAAATATAAGATCAAACAAACAGCATGTATTCAACACTTCATGGTAACATTTTAATGATGTAAACCAAAATATACATGTATAATGGATGTAAGGAAATAAAGTACAACTATTACAGCATAATGTATAAGAATATTCTTTACACATAAACATGTCAGCAAATCTGTCTTGACTTTGTGATTACTTGTTGAGCCCAGTGCATATCGGTAGCAAGCGACAAAGAATTTGGTCACAAGCAAATTTTCTTTGCTACCTGAACATCCAGGACAAAAAAATGCTGTGTGTACATGTATGAATAACTGATACTCTAAGGTGACATCAGTCACAATGGATGTACCAGTCATGTTGATAGACCTATAGGAGTATATAAATGATTGATACTCAGGGTGACATCAGTCACAATGGATGTACCATTCATGTTGATAGACCTATATGTCTATATGAACGACTGATACTCAGGGTGATATCAGTCACAATGGATGTACCAGTCATGTTGATAGACCTATAGGAGTATATAAATGATTGATACTCAGGGTGACATCAGTCACAATGGATGTACCATTCATGTTGATAGACCTATATGTCTATATGAACGACTGATACTCAGGGTGATATCAGTCACAATGGATGTACCAGTCATGTTGATAGACCTATAGGAGTATATAAATGATTGATACTCAGGGTGACATCAGTCACAATGGATGTACCATTCATGTTGATAGACCTATATGTCTATATGAACGACTGATACTCAGGGTGATATCAGTCACAATGGATGTACCAGTCATGTTGATAGACCTATAGGAGTATATAAATGATTGATACTCAGGGTGACATCAGTCACAATGGATGTACCATTCATGTTGATAGACCTATATGTCTATATGAACGACTGATACTCAGGGTGATATCAGTCACAATGGATGTACCAGTCATGTTGATAGACCTATAGGAGTATATAAATGATTGATACTCAGGGTGACATCAGTCACAATGGATGTACCATTCATGTTGATAGACCTATATGTCTATATGAACGACTGATACTCAGGGTGATATCAGTCACAATGGATGTACCAGTCATGTTGATAGACCTATAGGAGTATATAAATGATTGATACTCAGGGTGACATCAGTCACAATGGATGTACCATTCATGTTGATAGACCTATATGTCTATATGAACGACTGATACTCAGGGTGATATCAGTCACAATGGATGTACCAGTCATGTTGATAGACCTATAGGAGTATATAAATGATTGATACTCAGGGTGACATCAGTCACAATGGATGTACCATTCATGTTGATAGACCTATATGTCTATATGAACGACTGATACTCAGGGTGACATCAGTCACAATGGATGTACCAGTCATGTTGATAGACCTATATGTCTATATGAATGACTGATACTCAGGGTGACATCAGTCACAATGGATGTACCAGTCATGTTGATAGACCTATATGGGTATATGAATGACTGATATTCCAGGGTGATATCAGTCTCAATGAACATACCTGTCATGTTGGTAGACCTCCACAGAGCTGTTCAACTCGAGCAGTTCCTCCTTCAACAGTTGTATGTTAGAGTTGAAGAATGACAGCTCTAGAGAGACCAGCTCCTTCAGCTTCTTGTTGCCTGTAGCCCTGAAAATATACAACCAGACAGAAGAAATGAAATATAATATATACATCTTCATTTCACAGATAAAATCTTCACATTCCGGGACATACATGTATGCCATCAATTATCAATGATACAATAGTACATTCCCCTGCAATGTGTAACATGGGTGCTGGGGCAGTACAGTGTGCTTGGCTTTCATTTGGCCAAGGCAAAAGATATGAATGGGTTTTACCAGAGCAATTCAATGAGGTATTGCTCTGGTAATTCCGCTCCAGTAATTCCAGGCACGCACAGTCTCTGGGTGGAAAACGATGTGCAAATTGGAACATTAAACATTGAAGAGATAGGGAAACTACATGTAGGAAACAATGTTCAAAGTCTGATAAAGAGTGACTTTGAGACAGACAGTTTTGAAAGGGTGTGAAAATCAGTGACATTTCAGCACATCAAGACTTTGCCAGTGCCTATTCTTTCTTACTATGTTCATCATATTTCATGTACATCTTTCGCATCAAAGAGCACTGATTAACTACATAAACATCTTATGATGAATTCTTATCTTCTGCTCCATAATCTGTAGCCCGACTCGGGTAATTGTGAAACAGCAACCACCTCCTGGCACCATACATTCAATTGTTCATATTAGAATAGGTGTTCAAAACCTCCAGAGTTTTTTATGTGCCACTCACCAACCACCCCTAAGTCTGTGTTAAACCTAGATATTAACAGTTAGTTTTCAAAGTTAAAGTGCCAATGACATCTCAGAGTGAGAGTGTATGTTCTTAGAGAAGGCCTGTCATTACATCAGTATCGCTATGGAGTTCTATTCTCTTGTTTCTAGTGTCTTAGCTGAGCCGGTCTTTTGGCACAGCTGAAGTTCTACCATCCCCCCCCCCACACACATTCTGATAGACTGAAATTGGAACATTTAACATTGAAGAGATAGGGAAACTAGGAAACGATGTGCGAAGTCTGATAAAGAGTGACTTGGAGACAGACAGTTTGGAAATACAGACTAACCCATTGTTTGTTGTGATAGAGCACATTCAAACTGTTAATGATGGTTACATCAACTAACTTGACAAGTTATCTAGCACATATGCATGTACTTGTTAACCACATCAACATTCCAGGGGCTTTCTGATGCTGCTCTCACCATATCAATTAGACATAAAAAAATTCAAAACAGTCTGCTGCAGTTTGTCCATTATCTGACACCGATGACACTGATGAGCTTGATAAAGGCATTAAAAACCTCTCAAAATGTAATTAAGCTATCAAAAATGAGGTATACAGACAAGAGGCTGAACAGAGCCAGGTAAAGATAAGACGTTATATAAATAAATGAAACATCAAAGAGTTAAACTGGACAAAAATAGCACATAATCTCATAAATTACATACAACTGACAACTGTAAACTGTATAGTGGCTAAATTTAAAAGGACAATAAATAATTGAACATTATCAAATCCTGAAAACATTCTTGCCATGACATTGCCTTAGTTGTACTTTTTCTAGTGTGTACATGTTGACATTGAGTGTAGATGATGCCTGGATCTTTATACATGTGTACCTCAGTTATCACTAAGTTGAAAATGTCCTTTCATCTTGAAGAAAAAGCTGAACTCCAAATGTACAACCCAGAAAGTTACTGTACATGTAGCTGGAAGCTAATGACAGTCAAATATGATATCTCCAGTAATGACAGTCAAATATGACATCTCTAGTAACGACAGTCAAATGGGATATCTCCAGTAACGACAGTCAAATATATCTCCATGCAGTAATGACAGTCAAATATAATATCTGCAGTAACGACAGTCAAATATGATATCTCCAGCACTTCAGAGATTGAATATACATGTAGATGGTGTTTAAAGTACTTTGAAGATTCATGTAAAAATAAACTCATTGAACAAAACTGCCAACCAATTAATAGGTAGTGCAAGTATGAACACCTGATTATATGTGGACATGTGGGTAAGTCATCCATCATCTTACCAGAGAAGCATGTGTGCTCCATCATGACCGATATAGTCTAGTCCATGCAAATCTCATGCAGCAGTATGAACGAAGGAACTTCTGATTCAAACACGAAAATTTGGCACATGTTTGATTTTAACCACACAAACTGCCAAGTGATTTTTCGGTCTGACTTAACTCTTGAGATTACAATATGAGAATTGCATGTACATGTTAAATCATCACTCATCTTGTCAACCAAACATGTGCAGACAACATGACCAATTTTAAGCCATACAAATCTCATGCAGTACTGCACAGTATTACAAAATTTTAAAGCACTTTAGACATGGAGCGAACACCAGAGCTTTGCCACACTGGGACAAGATTTTATCCGACAAAATTGCCAAGCAAATATGCCAAGCAAATATCGGTCAAGCAGTGGATTCTTGATTATAAGATAGAAGAAGTCATTCCTCATCATCCAGGCCAAACAAGTGCGGGAATTGCTAATTCTTGATTATAAGATGGCAGATGTACTAAAATCATCCCTCATCATCCAGGCCAAACAAGTGCGGGAATTGCTAATTCTTGATTATAATATGACAGAGAAGTACTAAAATCATTCCCCATCCTCCAGGCCGAACATGTGTTGGAAGTGTTAATTCTTGATTATAATACGACAGAGAAGTACTACATGTAGAATCATCCCTCATCCTCCAGGCCAAACATGTGCGGGAAGTGTTAATTCTTGATTTGAAGTGGACAGGGGAGAACATGTAAACTGTCATCTCAATCATATGTGGACGAACATGACACATGATCTATTCCATTCAAAGCTCATACTACTTCATGAACAGAAGATTTCATGTGATCAATATGCATGAAATCCTCTGGTCAACTGTGAGCTGTCTTATTTACCATGCTGACAGCGTTCCTGCTATTTCTCTGTCAAATAGATTATCCAACTTCTTTAATTTCATGAGAACCTCAAACACAGATGTTTGCCACGGAGGCCAGGGATTGGCCAATTTGTGGACACACGTCGCCCGGTTGGCAGACGAACTGTTAGCCCAGAAGTCGGTCAGCTTTCTTCATTTGCAGAATAATTACCGGTCCACCTTGTGAAGGAATCAATCGCCATTCAGCATGTATTATACTGGGGATTTCTGTATTAGATTGTTCGAAATAACTCCCAATATAGGCTTCAATCAAATCCTTTATAAAAAAAATTATTACATGCATATCCCACAAGGTTATGGCAACATCCTACACTTGGTAAATCTTACGGACAAATCTTGTGAAAAGAATGCTACATGTGTTTTAGCCTGAACAAATTACCCTGGCCATAATGTGTAGTTGTAACATGGGATCAACTCTTATGATTACTTCAAATACATGGTAGTATAAATTTCGGAAACTGAGGAGAGGGATTTTTAACTCTCCCAAAACCAGAATTAGGAGAGCTATGGTGATGAAGTGTGTCATTCTCCTTTTTAAAGGGACTGGGAGAGAATAAGTGGACAGTTTGGCAGAATTGTGGGGAGTACACAACACCTGAGCTGATTGAGCTGAAAGGTCCGGTGGTCGGCACATGGCCCACGCATGAACCACCTGTGACGGAATGTTACGAGAATCACACGATATCAGTCCCAAAGCACTGACACAGGAATTAAACCTTGTTACTGCCTGTTTATCTTCCACTGATCACATGTGTATCCAACGCTTTCCCAAATCTCTTTTTCTCTCGATTTACGTTTCTTCAAAAGGTTCATGGGCTAAATTTGACAGGCACTATCCAGCTACAGCCAGCAAATTAGCTGGGAAATATTTGGCTCCATTTCGTACATTTCTTCACGTTGCTCCCACATTCAACACGTTAAACATAATACAGTTAAAATAACACGTCACCAAACAACAGGTCTTTAACTTCAATATTTTGCCAATGAAAGAGGTAAACTGATGTCACTTTTGCCAGAAGTTTGCCGACGTAATTTGGTTCACGTTTTAAGAAATCCTAAAATCTGAGGTCATATTTAAAGTTACAAGACCCTGAATGCTATGAACATTTATAATATAGGGAAATTTGAATAATTATGTAACTGTTTATAAAGGCTGTAGGAATCTAGGTACATGTACTAGACATTATGAACATGTTGCATCTTGGCACGATTCCTGCGCATACATGGTTCCCATTAGTAAGAGGTTGGAGGCTATAAATCATCGGTCTACTTGCACATTTGAGTCACCTGCATGTATTCTGTCCATCAATGCAACATAAGTAACGTTCACGCTCATTAAACTTCATGGTTCGTATCATCACCTGCTCGCCAGGAAAGGTGAGGGGCGGGCAAATTTTTATTTATTATTTCTAATATATGCACTGGAACAACCTGATGAGTGAACTGATAATTGCAGAATAAATAAATATATTACATGTATTGTTCTCTAATGAATTTTTGAAGCATGAACGACCTTAGCAGCATAAATTAGCTCTCTAACGAAGTGTGAAGTGCTTATCAGCAAATGTTGCTAAAACAACTCTAATGTGCCACTGAGCTTTTAGAATTTCAATTAATAGTTATCTGAACAAGGTTTCAAATCTTAATTTGTATTAAAACAAATGCGATTAAAATGACCCTGTGCATGATGTGCACTAAAACAAGAGACATCCGACGTATAATGGCTCAAGAATGAAGCTAAAACAAATATACAATTCAATTAGTCATGAAATCGATAAAAACGGGCTGTAATGATTTTCAATAATGCCAGAAATATGGTACTTGTAAATGATGTGGTAAAATTTGGCTGAATTTGAACTTGTTGAAAATTACAAACCCTATAAAAAATGCCTTTCAAAAATCAACTGTTTGTGATCAAATAAGTGAAGCTTAAGAGACCAAACTTGCTGTAGACAACTGTCAAATATGCATGTGAATTTTAAGACATTCAGAACATTAAAGGTTATACCAAATGACTCTATACTACTTTGCATTAAAACATACCCAGTAGTGTTCCAAACAACAAATTAGTATTTTTTTCTCGAATAATGCCGTCGAAGTGGGTTTTAGGACACGAATAGCACACATGTGGGGGAAAACGTATTGAAGCCGTGACCTCTGGTGCATGACGTCACAACCTGATTACGATTGCGCACTCAACGTCATAGTCTATGACGTCGGGCGTTGTTACGAAAGATTCACCCAACTGTGGGAGTTCTAGCATGATGTCGCGGACATTTTGACGTCACAACAGGCATTTGAGCTAGATCGTAATCAGGTTGTGACGTCACAGGTCAAGCAGTCACAGCTTTCGCCGTTTTGAAAGGGGCATGAAATTGTCGCACTTTACTGCTGCTATTTCCAACCTTGGGCAGTTTGAAAACATACAAAAATGTAAAACACCATATAATCACCTCTACAACAATTTAGCACAAAAAAGTAGCAGATTTTGAGACCATTTTGTATAACCTTTAATTTGAACCCAATATCATGAAATTATTCAAAATAATTGAATATGAAAAGAAATTTGTCAGAAGGATGGTCAGTCTGACCAAAAATTATATGGTGCAGTTTTCCCTAGGTTAGCCTGATTTCTGTTGACTGAACTGTACAGATGGTCTGAACATACATGTGTACATGTATCAACGCATTGTTTTGTAAAATGCCCCGTTTGGCAAGATGGTAATTTTGAACATATTTAATAAAGTCATGTCTTCGATATATATAATATGTATCTCAGCAAGTAAATGTTCACTAATTACTAATACATGGTTGCAATTGAAGCGTTTACAGAAAAGTATTAACCCTTGTCCTGTCAGCCAGTCCTATAGCTGGTCGACTTCTGTGTGCCATGCTGTCAAGCAGAGCTGAATGGACTAAAAACCGGCGAATGTCAAGTTGTTGGATTCGATAAATAAATTGAAGTAATGGATGGTATTTGATGGATGATACATCGTTTTGAACCACTGAACATACATTCAAAAAATAGTTGGCATTGTACAGCATCAGAAATATTTAGGACTCATAATTTGGCAAAAATAATGTTCTGAAAACTCGCGTGTGTAATTTTATCACGTCCTGATTGCTACCGATAGACGGTCTTTTTCTGCTTCATCCCGAATAAATAAACCGTCTAAAATCTTCTAGATGTCATGATACGTATTCCTGGTTACTCTTCGCATAATGAATATCAAAAATTTATTGAATCTTCCACGTAAACAGGTCAATATCCCGTTGTTTACATGACGTTTGGCAAGCTCATCTTCGCCATTGCGTTCAAAAACGTTTCCTTCTTCGCCTGATTCAGTCCAATGCGCACGCGCACTGACCGATATAAACAGTTTGGCCAAGCAGGAAGTCGGGTTTACGTCAGGTGATCAGTATTTTCGCGGGAGGTCGTTACAGATTCGGAGTGAATGGCATTTTTATCCAATAAAATCGACGTATTTCTACTATGTGCCAGGAATAACCTGCAGGGTTATTGCCCTTCAATTAGATGCCCGGAACATGGATATTTGGCCCATTTCACGTCACGTAAGTAACATTTTCATTCCTTTTTTGAAGTTTGCTCACTCAGCCAGACAAGAGGAAAAATACTTTACAGCTACAACCTCATAAGTATATTAGAGTAGTATCCTACCTTCTATATGAGAAATGTTACAACTCTTTTCATTCACTTGATTAGTTCACAGAGCTTGATTTGTGCTCTGTCACGTAAGTAACGCAGAGAATTAGGCATTTTCCCCATTTTCTTCTTCTGATTAAAAATCGTCTGATTTGATTGGGAAAATCTACCCAATTGATGATATATATTCTTGGTATGAGAGTGAACAAGCACACAATACACATGTTTTTGGGCATATTTATTTTAAGTGCGTTCTAATACTTAATTAAGCAACACTGATAGTGTCACGTAAGTAACAAAAAGGCGTCACGTAAGTAACATATGACATAATGAAATGTTATGGTGAGGATATTCCAGTAGTCCACATTGCTTCTCTGGATGTACCCGGAGGCATTATAGTAGACAGTAGAATTTAGTATGTATTGTACATTGTGGTAATGAATTTATCCAATGAAATGCAGAGTCTATACTCGATCATGATAATGTGTTGCCAGAGATAACAATGTAATGTTGAAAGCATGAATTAAAATCTTTATACTGCCGGTACTGTATCAGGATTATTAATTTTCAGCATCTTTATTGCAATGTGCAATAAACAGACAGCTGCATGTGTTGCAGTACCGTACTACAATGTACATGCACAAGTACATTGTATTTACTGAGTTACTGTGTGAAGATGATGAAGAAAGGGCTACAGATACATGTACAGACAGAAAGCAATGTGGATCTGATGATCTGAAGGTGATTTTTAATCAGAAGAAGGCCTTTAGTGTTACTAATGTGAAAGAGCACAAATCTAGCTCTGTCATCTAATCAAGTGAATGAGAGATGTAACATGTTCCATTTAGAAGGTACATGTAGGATACTACAATATATTTATGAGATGTGGTGTCCAGGATCAAAACAACTTTTTGAATCACATTATTTTCCCAACAATACAACAAATTTTTATATATAGTACTACAGTAGAAAGGTAGCATTTATGTAGTTTACGGTAATTCAACTCAAGACCAACACCTTCTCTGCACAAGATAATAATGATTCTATGTCATTCTCCTGAGCATAACCGGTACAAAGACGAATAAATAGCGTATCTACATCACATTGTTATCTAGATATATGAGACTGTCAGACAACACATTTTGGGTATTGGCAATCTGGTGAATGTACTATTCCGGTTTTCTTGTTTCACATTATATTCTATGGCGGTTGATCGGTGATTTTCTTCATTGATAAACGTTAAACCACCTGAGCTTCGTTGTGTGAATCGGAATTGCATTGCTGTGACACACCAACATCCCCCGTGGCAGTGATACTGTATCCCCTAATCAAGGAATCAAAATGGATCAAGATTTGAAATGACAAGAAAAATTTAGACATATTTTGTTTACACATGTAATTTTTTGTTTAAATCATATCCAAGTGTGATATATAGTCAATAGTCAAGAGGTACAAAAAAAACTCAAGTTATCATATTTTCACATCATGATCAAAGTTACTTTATCTAGTTAAATTCTACCAAAAGAAGACCCTTTAAACATGCCGTCATGGCTTTGTTTCACCCTCCGTAAACTTTTATCATTGTCGCTCACACAGACTAATCTGAAGGATGATACCACATCTTTCTTTCATCTGCTGGGTTATTGCACCAGGCTGACTTAATTGGTTGATGTAGGATATTTCACCATCAGTGGGTAATTTGACCTGAATTTGAGACCTGATGTGGTCAGTGATGAAATGTTTGGATGTGAAAGAGGATACATGTTAAAGGCCACAGTTTACATATATCTATAACAATATACTGAATTGTTTGTATTGAGGCTGGCATAGCGGTGTAGATAAATGCACTAACAAATGATGGAAAATTAGCATTTCCTATTTCATAAAAACAATTACGGATGGCATATCCCACCACTGTGTTATATTTACAGTGAAACATACAGCCAAGGGTTCCCGATGGGCATGACAGTGTACTCGCTGAGCCATCAATAAATAATAAAAAAAATAATTATAAATCAAATTTTAATCAGAATTCGGTCAACTCAGAACTTGCTGGTAACAATGCCCTAATGCACGTTCATGCCAAAAATCAAGGTTCTAATGTCAACGGTTCTCCTTATTTTGCCGACGAAAGGATTCGGATGGACTGACTCACTCATTACCGGACAATTTGCGATCTGTAGCCTACTTCGTAGGAATATGTGCATTGCCAATGATGTGCAACCTCAAATGATGTGCCACCCTAAAGGGCTCGATCTTTTTGCGAAGCTGCATGTTCTTAAATTCGAACACTGCAGTAACGGTATTATAGTGCATGAGCGTCATCATGATTTCTTTAGAGGCAGTGACAGTCACTTCATATGCTTGCTTATTAATAAATAGCCTGGGTCTGTGCTCTGTAACATAGGAAAATAATGTATGATTCCGCACCGATAGGGGGTCGTTCGCACCCAATGACCCCCCTAACGACGTTCGTGAAGCGAGGTTATGCTGTACCAACTTATCTGAAGAGGGAGAGAGAGAGAATTACGGTTTAACATTGCGTTCAGCAATATTTCAGCTATACAGCGACAATAACTTATCTAAAGAAAGACTATGCTGAGAGGGCTCTAAACTTGTACCACCATTGTTCACACCCAACGACCCCTCCCTAACTACGCCCTAGAAGCGAGGTTATGCTGTACCAACTTATCTGAAGAGGGAGAGAGAGAGAATTAAGGTTTAACATCGCGTTCAGCAATAGTTCAGCTATACAGCGACGATAACTTATCTAAAGAAAGACTATGCTAAGAGGGCTCTAAACTTGTATCACCATTGTTCACACATGCAAGCCGTCCCAGCAGAAGCCTATCAAAAGTCAGTGAGATTGATAAGAGTTGGTCCTTTTCTCACCAGGGGCTAGTTACTGCTACATGTACATGTATATCTCAATAACGATAAGGCACAGACTTAATGGGTCTAGCTTCCAAATGATTGTTGCCCCAATAACTTATGCCTTAATGATAGAGGGTCCTATCTGACTAGCTCCAGGAATGAGGGGTTCTCAGCACTTCATACAGTGTGTTGAATTTGCAGGTTTGTGCTCGTCTATTTTTAGCTGAAATATTGCTGAACAGGACATTAAACCGTAATTCTCTCTCTCTCCCTCCCTGCAGGGTTGTACTATGCATACATGTACATAGCACCCTGACTACTACAATTTGTACGTGGCTAATTATTAAAAGCCATAATGGCTTGAAATCTCTATTCTCTACATTGTATATATGTCGAAAGAAAATACTACTGATTGCGACATACTCATGTGACACAACTATAACCTGATAACTACATTGTATCAAAGCCAGTTTGCCTGTATGAAACTGAAAGTTAGTTTCCAGAGGAGTCAGGACAGAAGAATTTTATTTGGCTTCTGAGAACTAGGGCAGGACATTATCCAGGCGGTTTTACTTCAATCTGTCTTCAATTTACGATGTGTTTTGTCCATATCATAGATGAAGACGCTTGTAGATGACCTAATTAACAAACAGGTGTTTCCCCCTCCAGGCATCTGTTCTTTATGCATCACTACGTTAATTGCACATGTAGCTAGCCATTTGTCTCAATGAACCGGTGTCCGGTTTTGAAAATTCAAATTTTCATGGGATATTTTCCTGAGACTTCATTTAATAATATTGTAGTACAGTTTATATTGATGCATGTCAATAGTATCTACTTCAGATGGGAGTCTCCGTCCCCCCAGGTCATAGGCTCGCAGGTTTGATTACAACATGGGTCGTGTAATTGATATTATGCAAATACCCTTATTATTTCCTTCTTTTATGATTAATTATATCATGTCAGACAAGGTTTAACTGGCATTGACATGTACACAAGACAGATTGACAGTATAAGTTAACATATAAATAATCAAGTACATAAACATTTCACTTCACTGTTTAGTTATCTACTACATGTATAACTTGGGGGAACTACAAGACATTTTCACCTGTTTATTCTCGTCGTGTTTGAACTTGTCTTCACACACCAGGGTTCGAATTTAAGAAAAATTTGAACCAGTCCACCGGACTGGTGAGCCAATAATGTAACCAGTCCGTAAATATTTTTACTAGTCCGTTAATATTAAATAAAAGATTATGTGGGAACATTTGTCATCATGAATATTTTGTGCTCTGTGATGGTTGCTACTAAATAAGAAATTAATAATTGTGCATTTCTTGAGCGCGTGTGAAGATAATCACAGACAACAAACCCCGTCGGCTAGACTTCGACAGCGACTTTGACTGCACGTGTCGTCGCGAAAAACACTGCTTCAACAAACGCCATTTCAAGCCAAAAAAATCAGTAGATTTCTTTCGAAGTTGATGGAGAATATGTTTAAAATTGTCCTGGTAAACATGATCAGGTCGACTGAAGCGTAATCATGTTGCTGATTTCTCGATTCCTGACCTGGAATTGGGAGCTTTATTTTCTGAAAAGATCGCCAGCCTGCATTGCCATGCTGCATTACAGTCACACTTTACGATAATTGCTGACAATGTTCGCACCACTTTACGGCTGTTGTTGTTGTCGTAAAATGCGGCCGTGGTCGTGATTTCGTTGGAATTTGCTGGAAATTGTTTTAGACTCACACGATTTATTTAGACTCGGTCGGGTAACCGAAAACAGACATTCTTTCATTTTTTCATTCTTTACAAATTGTGCGGAGATATCCAGAGAAATAGTTTACACAATGAACGGAGAGCTTTTTTGTTACCAGTCCGACGGACTTGTTGTTCAGTCACTCACACCAGTCCGTTTGATTTTTTACCAGTCTCGGACTGACGGACAGGTGCCAAATTCGAACTCTGCACACTCAATTCGAATAGGGTTTCTCTTCAGATTATTGTTACGACCCTTCGTGAATTCCATTTATAGCATGTTATGCTAAAACTTGTATCAATGTATCCCAATCTTAAATAGGATGCGAATGCATTTCTACACGTAAAGCCAATAATTTATTAAAAAATTTATCCTGTAGTCTGTGTCCTGTTGTATCAGAATAGTAAAATATTGCCACCAACCAGTAGATACGTGAACGCCAGGGCTTGTTTTTCCACGGGAATCCGGGAATCCAATTCCCGTCAGCACATTATTTTGCGGGATTCCAACAGATTCCCGTAAAATTATAGCACTCTGTATAGAAATGATAGCAATGGATTCCCGTGGATGTGAGAATCTATTTGGATTCTCATGAATTATGACGAAAAACAAGGCCTGAATGTTATTCGTGAATATGCATTACAAAGGTGAGCTGCATGCCCGTGTAGCAGGTTATTTTATCACTAACATTAATTAAATTTATATTTACATCTTTCTGAAATGTGTGATTACAAACTCTAGGTTTGCATATGTTTTCGAAAACTTGGGTGTGATGTGTAGGTTAAGTTGAAATGATGCAAGCCATTGAATCAGAGGTCTACCAGTGTGTGACAGTCCCAGTGAGTGACTTGCAGTACATCTGCTAGACTCTTATCTAAAATGACCCCTAAACTGGTCATGACAAATGACAAAGGGTGACAGGTGGCCAGGGTCCACTCAGACTGTCTGGCCCCTTGACCCAGCAATTATTTCTCAGCACCTCAACACCCCTATACAGTTTAATGGACCAGCTCAACCAACTATTAAAATGAAAAGTTATAGATGGATCAAACCATCTTAGCTTGATTTTAGGGTACATGTATATATTTCTTCCTGTGAAAGTATATCTCAGAGTCAGCATGCCAGTCCTCTTTTCTAAAATTAGTTTCCCACAAAAAAGGATCCATGCCTGTTTTTATTTACCTGTAGATGGTGTAGTGTGTTAATGGAGTCCTATAATAAACTCCATCATATCTATGTGTCCTATTATGAATTGCTGTTCCTAAATGTTAAGGGGTTAATAACAAAGAGCAACAGGCAGTGATTTATCACAAATGTTCCTTGTATGCAGCTTTGCAGTACAAATTTACAACAACAACACCATGTTGAACACACAGCATTCTGGTCTCCTAGAGGTAATGATTTCACTTCCGTTTTCACTAGTTTAACATGAGAGGCCCAGTGTGACTCGTTTGAAATTTTTTTTTTTCCAGATTTACTAGGTAAATAGTTATTAACCTGAGAAATAAATGTAAATTAAACCAGGAAATATGTCAAATTTTCAGTCGTACATAGTTTGAGAGATAAATGATCGCTATATGTATACCATAATAGAAGTTGTTGTTACCCCCTGATTCTTTTAACTGTGAGGGCTTATTAATTAATGCAGGTCAGTTTTGTCCCTTTGCTTACATGCTTGTTCAGGGGAAGTCCATTCTGAATGTTGCAGCGGGTACCCTGCAAACTCGTACATAATATGCTACATGTATGTACCTTCACTGGTATATTAACCACTGCCTCCACCAACCAAACTGGCTGCCACCATATTAGTAAATAACATAGAGTGTAATATTAAATCCAATCCCCACTCGTCCTTCAAACATGTAATATTTAAATATAATAGGTCTTAATAAGAGCCTAACCTTATGTTCACCTAATCAATTTCAATATGATCACAAGAGTGTTGTAGGACCTTGGAAAATTCAACAGGTAACTTTTAACTTAGAGTGCCAGGAATTTTGTTTTTGATTATTTTGTTTTTTATAATATTCATTGACTTCAAGGACAGCTCAAAAACATTTCCTTTATTGGGAGTTCATTCCTCCAATGTTGTTTATCTCAGCAATGATGCCTGCCAAATGTTCCGATCTTGCCAGTCAACATTTTACATATAGGCAAATAAACATGTATGTAACAGATTCATAATGATATGCAAGAGTGAATGTATGCCAGACTTCACTGACATCATTCATACACTTAATGTGTTGATGGGAAATTAAAAAAAAAAAAAAAAAATGTGATGTCACTACCGGTACAGTTGCCTTTTCGCATATTAGGCCTTTTTTTTTTTATTAATTGGTTTACGGATTTTTCTGGCAAAAATGTCCAGGTGGAGGATGGAAAAAAAATAAAAATAAAATCAAGCCTCCACACTTTATTTATTTTTACTTTCTGACAAACTTCTTAGACACGAGAGGGCGGTAAAAAAAAAATGATATGTCAAATCCAGGTAATAGCCAGTGTAATAATTACAAGACATTTACCAAAAGATCAATGACGGACGTTTCCTTCAACCAAGCGACAATATCAGTCGCTTTGCGTGAAACCAACACTTCAATAGGGGTTGACAGGACAAGTCATGTTTCCTGCTGTTATTTTGGACAGACAGGCCGGCAGATATGTCGTCAGTTGTCACTGATCTCCTTCAAGACCAAGTCCCCCACCGTCCCAGCAGTTACTGGACCGACAAAGCCCTTGAAAAGGACGGTCGCGTCCTGTCTAGTGAAAACCACGGCGAGGCCGAACCCGCCATCTTGGCTTCAAACACTGCGCCGTTGAAATGATGTCATGTCTGGTCCCCGAACTACAGCCGAAGGTAACATGGAAGTCGGAAACCACCACCACTGTAACCAAGGGAAGTAACCCGCCTCCAAGACCAAGATGTCTGCAGTGTTGAACTCGTGCGAACTCGAGCGTGAAGAATTTATATAAGATGTTTTACGCACAGCAAGTATTAAAATGAGACCAATATTGCGAATTTTATGTTTTTATTCTTCCGACAGAGAGGTCAGCAAATGTGACACATCGGCGGATACGACAGAAATAAATAAAAAATCGAAAATCCAATTTTATTTTTATTTCACTTTTGGCAAAATGAAGGTCGGCGGATCCGTAAACCAATCAATAAAAAAAAAAAGGCCTTAACTACAGACTAATTGACCTTAGTTCTCCACATGTATCCATCTAGGACACTGACCGACAGCTAATCAAACACAATAGGTAATCCCCTGTTCTGGGACCTTGAACCTAACCACTTAATCATGTCTGATACCTGTAAACAAACACTAATTAACTGAGATAAATATCCTGTCAAGTGCAAACTTTCAGTGTGACATGGAATATGGATATTCATCAAATTTTAAGAAAACTATGCACCTTTTAATGAAATAACCATCCTGGTAAATAAAAAAAACAATTTCCTCAATGAACATAATACATCCACTGTCCATAAAAACAACTTGGTCCAGTACTTCCAGCCTTGTATGCATATGTATGTTTTCACTCTTCATCTTGTCCGAGTAGAGAATTGGATTGACGTTTATAATTGTGTACTGACAACGAGGTTTTCCAAGACCATGACCATACCATTTCACTCAAAGGTGAAATGCAAAGGTTTTCATATTTCCTTTTTTATATTCTTCATGGGCCATTTAGTGATTGAAATATCAGCCTAACTGTTTCATTTGATTTTGCTCCTGGTAGCTTTTGAAAAGTGCCTCGAAGTTGGTATCTCAGACTCGGTCAATTTCAGAAATGAAATCCGCATCGCTTATCTGCCCTTTTTTGACGCTGGTTTGTGATGTCACATCAGACCACCTGGCCGGTCGTCAATACTTGTAACGTTCACTATCCGGCGGCTGGTCTGACGTGACGTCACAATTAAGGAAAGATAAGCGATGACGTTTTTCAAATCTAAATTCAGCTGAGCTAGGGGTACCAACTTTTAAAAAGATTCTAGCAGACAAGATAATTTAAAATAATCCAAGGGAAGTACATATAGATATACTTCTATTTCTATCATTATTAAACCTGTATTAAATGTAAAACGGAGAATTTAAAAACCTTTACATTTCACCTTTTAATTTTGTAATGTGCTTCAGCTATTGATAGAAAGATGGAGTGTAATTTGTTTGTTTCAGTATTAGAGAGCATTCAAGAAATGTCCTCCTTTGATGTGAGTGAATACTTACGGATATTATACAATGCGCTGTAAATTGTATTACATGTCATCAGTTGCCCTGTCATACAATGTAATTCTACATATCTTGGCAAAATTTTAATGGGTGTGGTGACAGTCTGCAAAATGTAGATGTAACCAGCCTCTGAGACATTGAATTTATGAGGCGGATTTTTTTTGGTGTAACAATATCCCTTCCATCTGGTATCAGAAAAGTAACATGGTATTCTAGGGAATTATTCACTGTGCTGTAAATTCACCTGATGATGTAATCTGAGTATGTATTTGATCTTTCAGGAGCGATGAACCATTACCCGGATGAAATGTCTGGTACAGGGCCTTACACATCCTCTGGTAATGGCATGTCTCACCCTTCTATGGGCTATCCCAGCTCAGACGCTAATACAATGGTAAGTCAACCTCTGTCAGATCCTATGCTATGAGACCAGGAGGGGATATTAAAAATTATACAATCCAATACTGTTCACATCGCCAGTCCACTTAGTGTATAATTTCTAGGGAGTGTCTTTAATCCATCATGTCCACTTCTGTCATTCTCACATCTCCAAAATACATGCATTCGGCACCTTGCACTGCCTGGAACATGTGGAATGAACCCCCCTGTATCAAATGGACCAATCCTAGAAGCTAGAGCCTACCAGTACATCTTCAGTTGGTATTGGGCACTCCCACTGAATTTGAAGGGAAATTTTGGTGATCATGTCTGATCCAGTCTGCAGCTCTCTCCTTGGACATGTTGGAAGAAAAAATGGTTTGTGGAATTGTAGCGTGCAACTCTTGATTTTAGTTGCAAAACGATGTTAACATGTACAGAGCTGTACAGAATTGCTGTGTTTCAGTAGGTTTGATTGTTGCATGTCATATAGGTGCTGTTCGGCTTAAGCCCACTGGTGCCAGTTCGGCAGGTGACATTTCGGCCCTCATCTTTTCAGTGGGGGACATTTTGGCCAGCAACATTTCAGCAATAACCGGGGGTATGACATTGCGACCTGCAACATTTCATCTGTCAAATTTGAACTGACATACATGTATATAAGAGCTAGGGCCTGATCCAGGCTGTTTTTGAACCCGTTATAACGGGTTTGGGCACCATGAATTTGGGCACCCAAATGAAGAAAAAAATATGTTTATTTTTTTTTCTTAGCAAATTTCCTCTCTGAACAGGCTGAAACCTATACTAATGCAAGTACTGTTGCCAAATATTAAGTTATCAGGCTGTATTTAGACCATTTAATACTCCCACATCTTCCATGGGCTTCGACAGTCCCACATCATGGCCTTTTTTTATTATAACGTTCCACACTCTGCGCCATGTAAGGGTGCCCAAACTAAAAGTCTAGATCAGGCCCTGAGAGCTGACATATGTATAGCTGACATAAACAGCGCTGTATCCAGGACAGTTTTACTACCGGTAAACCGGTATACACACGTACAGGGATATTTTGTAGACATAGATGGTGCTGCGATGCGCCGAGCTCAGTGGGGGATTGCTGCATGATCTTTCGCCAGTTGTGCGCTGGAGTTGTCCGAGGGTTGACAAGCGACCAGAGACACGGAAATTCGGCAGTAATGTTATGTTTCTTGCATTATAGTTAATCAAGGGAGTATAATGTGTGTTCTGTTGGAAATGTGGTGGGTAATGACAAGATGATAGCTTTGTCAGTTAAAACTCACGCGTCCAAATGAAAGGAAAATATTTTTTCTCAAAACAAAACATGCCACAAATCCATTCTTTACTGTGTAGAAATGTTACAAAATACTTCTGTTAATATCTTTTCAACTTTGAAATAACCTATATCATAGCCTCTGAGTTCGATACAAATCAAGCATGCGTTGCTGGCCTCGCTTTATGCATTACATACTTTAAATGACATTGCATTGACCCCCCTCTAGTAGGCAATGGTCGCTGTGCTGTGGTGGTTTTCGCTTGGTCTACCTACAGCAATCAAAAACTTGAGAACAACCGATGTGTGGGGAATGCGCTATATCGGTGGCAACAACGATGACATGTTTGAGAGAACAGGATTACGGGAAAACAGGAAAATATACACCCTGGAACTGATTGAAGCACTGAATTGGTATTTTCGAGGATCCAACAAACTTCATGCCGACTTGTTAGTTGTATTATCAAGACCAAATTTACGGGACTTGTTTCACACAGTTTTTTGACCGACGCATACACAATGATGTGTTATTCCACTTTTTTTTAATCGGTCGACCATTCTTTCCAACCCAGATGTAAGTCAACAGCATCAGAGATTCTGAGATTTTTGTGCAGCAGCAAACATCAAATTTACGTGCAACAACAACAACAGCAACAACAACAACAACAGCAGCATAACATCAAATTTACGTGCAACAACAACAACGTTGAATACGACCGGTGTCCCCAAAAAATCTAGATACGGCCCTGATACATATATATAACTGACATAAATGTACATACATATATATATGGCAAGAGAGAATTTAGGTTCAGCGTCGCGTTTAGCAATATTACAGCTATAGAGAAATATATATATGTATAACTGTCATACATGGACATATATATATAGCTGACATACACATAGCCCAAAGAGAGGCCAGTGTGCAAGTTGTGGTGGTGGGATTAAATTTTGACTGTAATTTTGCATAGTTTGTAATCTAAATGGGCCCTGATCTGTGATCAATATAATTAAGCCCTGATCTGTGGTCAATGCGCATACTGGACAGCAGAATCTATTTATAATTAATTGGATTTTCAGACCCTGGGTCACTGTAGAGGTTTCTAATTTGCCAGCATGTTCATAGGAGCCAAATGATGAGCTAATCCCAGATGAATTATACTTAATCCTGGGCAGATTGTGCTTACTCTGGCCCCTACATCTCCCTGACACTTCCTTTCTCATCTTTGAAGGTTAGAGGTACATGTACATGTAAATTCTGTCATAGAAAGCTAGCACATTGTACTGCATGTACATGTATTATGCTGGTTGATAAAATATCATTCCCCCCTTGTTGATCTGCGCGAACTCAATCAAAATAAATCTCAATGTCGGGGATTTGCATAGGCCTGTTTGCCCATTATGTGATTACAAGGGGCGGTAATCTCCTTTTCTCCAAATCGTTTGCTTCGAGATATCGGTACCCGGTCAAGATGTCGATAGCCAACAGAATTTGTTTGACAGCTAACATCAACTAAAGATTTTCTGTTCAGTGAGCTCAATGTTCATTTCTTGCACACCGATTCACCAGTAAATTGTCAATTTCATACAGATGTTACTGTGAAATTTTGATTGGTGAGCTTGCGATGAATAAAGCCATAGGCATTTCTGATTGGTTTTAGCTCCGTACTGGTAGGCATCAATTTTAGCAGCTTGTGAGAAATATCTGGTGATGCCATTGTCATTCATCCATACACATTCAATCAATTTTCATTGACAAGGGAATCGTTTATCTTTATACCAGATGGAAAATTCACCCAGCAGGTCTTATAGAAGAATTAACAAATTATGTGCTCAACTACTTGAAAGGAGGATGCATTATTTTGCATGCGACGCCCTGTGTAGCTAAGATATATCTAAAGCCTACAGGGATTCAGAGACGTCAAAATATCGAGTTTTTCTTTGCCTGAATTGAGTTTATTATATGGACCATTATTCAGTTATACATGTGGTGAATTTTTATTGCCCACATTTGTAATCTTGTAATGCTTTAACATTAGCATTTTTGCATGAATTTCCAAAAATGTTGATGGTAATTAAGTTCAATACAAAATTCAGTATTTTACTGCCTGTTGGATGCAGTAAAACGTGACTTCTATGAACCCCTGGCCTATTCCGCTCCATTTGATATTAAACAGACAATGTTGGTTGGCTGAGAGCCCTGCACTAAACCTTATTTGATGCAATCAGAGAGTACATGCATATCTGACCGTAGAAGCTGGTACCAGTATCATATGCAATCTGATTGCACGAGAATGTAAATTAACTGCTGGATGATCCACAGAATGATCTGTAACCAAGAGGTATTTGAGAGGTTCAGGTGAAACACCTCCATCCCCTTCTTAGAGAAATATTAGTCTTTTTCATACATTGTACAAATGATCATTTCCAGCGTGACAGACGGGACAAAAGATAGCCACCATGTAATGTTAACACAACTCTCTACCAAACTAAATTTAATAAAAATCTAAGCAAAAACTTATCAATGGTTAGTGAACTAGTTTTACTTTAACTTAAGACAGAAACATTGAAATAATTATTATTAATATTTTCTTTCCAACTGGAATTGACAAATGTGACAGACGGGACAAGCAGGGACCACGCATTTGAAAAAAGGAATACGTAGACCAGATAGATTTCTATCTCCTTCTCAAATGAAAATCAACTTTCGATGTAAATCAAATGTTAGTGGACTAATCAAGTAATCAGAGTTAGGGTTAACAGTTTTTCTATGACGAAGATTAATTATGGATTTTTGCCACTTAGTGACGTGACAGACGGGACAACTTATCGTGACAGACGGGACATTATCTCATGCCCTAATAAATTATCTTCCTGTTTCTAGACTTTTTTTAATCATGTAGATCATTGCTACAAATAAGATGTTCATTGTGCACTAGTTTAGTTCACATTGTTTGGTTTTAGGTCATATTTTCACAAAATCCGCTGTTATCAGTTCAGAGTCCCGTCTGTCACATGTCCCGTCTGTCACAATTTAATGTATTTACACATTTGTATGTATTTTTGTATTGCAAACTTAATTTTTCAAGGCATATAGGTTTGTGTATTCATCAGAATGTTCATTGCATCTAGATTACTAAACATTGTTATACGCCCGCCAAAAGGCGGACGTATTATGTGATGGCGGTTTCCGTCCGTCTGTCCGTCCGTCCGTCTGTCCGTCCCTCGTGTCCGGTCTATATCTCGAACAGTTTTCTATCTACAGTTCCAATTTTTGGTAAGTGTATACCCTACGGGGAGACGATGTGTCGCGTACCAGAATGAAGGTCGAGGTCAGAGGTCAAAGGTCACTGGCCCGAAAAACAGGAAATCACTGAAGTGTTCATGTCCGGTCTATATCTGTGAATGTTTTCTATCCACGGTTGCGATTTTTTGTGAGTGGATACGCTAGGTGGAGACGATGTGTCGCGTATCAAAATTGAGGTCGAGGTCAGAGATCAGAGGTCACTGTTGCCTAAAATCAGGAAATTATTGATCATTGACAGTTTTCTATCTACATTTCTAATTTGTGATGAGTGGATGCCCTAGGGGGGAACGATTTGTTGCATACTGAATGTAGATCGAGGTCAGAGGTCAAAGGTCAGTGTGACTGAAAAATCAGGAAATCATTAAAATTTCTAAATTTTTTGTGAGTGGATTCAATAGGGAGAAATACCAAAATGTAGGTCAAGATCAAAGGTCAAGGTCACTGTGAGCCCAAAGTCGTGAAATTGTTGAAAATCATGATTTTTCGAGTCCATTGAGAAATTACGGGGAGCCGTTTTGTCATGAACCAAAATTTATATCCAGGTCAATAGTCAAGGTCACTGTGACCCCAGAATCAAGGTCAAAGGTCAGTGTGATCGAAAAATCAGAAAATCATTAAAAATTAATAATTTTTTGTGAGTGGATTCAATAGGGGGAAATGGAAGTGTCGCATGTCAAAAATTAGGCCAAGGTCACTGTGCTCCCAGAATCAAGAAATCTTTAAAAATCACTTTTTGTTTGTGTCAGTAGGTCAAGGTCACTGTGACCATAAAATCAAGAAATCATTAAAAGTCACATTTTCATATGCCTGTCGAAGACGAGGTCGTGTAATGCGATGTTGCGTTCTGTCCATGCATCCATTAACATTTGTTGTCCATGCGATATCTCTAGTTTCAAAGAAGAGCCATACATTTTGAGATCAATTTGTCAAAGGTCAAGGTCACAGTCCCCCAAAACTGAATCAAGTTTAGCTGACTATGCGTTAGGTTGGAATATTCAGATATCTCTCACCTACATGTATAATATGTCATTTGTCCTGTGGAGTTGTCTCTCATGTTTGAAACAGCTACATTTAATTAAACTGTTGTGAAATAAAAACCATACATTCACTAATTTAACGGGGAGAGGGATCCTTTATGAACTTAATACCTGTTTATTAACTCAAAGAACAAAGGTTTACTTCATCACTTTCTTCTTCCTTCATGAAAAATTCTCTCGCTTGAAAGAAATCCATTTGCAGGAAAACTACTATTTTCTTGTGTTTGACTATTGTCGATTTCAGTCTGGGATATGTGAGCTCTCGGCTCTTGTTTCAAGGTCAACTAGTTAACAAGAGTTAAGCCCATTTTAGTTTTTCATTCATTATGAGATGTGATATATGTTACATTCTCAGAAGGGGCCCTCGGTGGCCGAGTGGTCTAAGGCGCTTCCCTGGTGACCGCTAGCCTCACACCGCTGAACCGGCACGGGTTCGAGCCCAGCTGGTCCATGTGTGAAAGTCTGTCAGTTACTTGCCAAAGGGCGGTGGTTCTCTCCGGGTACTCCGGCTTCCTCCACCAACCAAACTGACTGTCACGATATGAGTGAAACAAACTTGAGTGTGACATTAAGCCAAATTCCCTCCCTCCCTACATTCTCAGAAGCACAAAATCATAGACCTTTCTCTGGATTGCTAGCTGCCAATTGGAATCAAGGCTATTAAACAACCTTGATATTTGGACCAATGTAATTTCAGATATACGGGCGTATATTGAAGCCCCTTGGGCTCTGTTTGGTTTGGGGTCATATGAACGCAAAACTCAATGATCTATGGCTGCTTTTTGAAGCATTTTGTGACAGACGGGACAGATATGGAGTTGAAATTTTCATCAGCGTATTTAACCAAGAATGAAATAATTAATTGCATCTGGTTGAGACGGTGTACAGTAGATAAATAACAATGTTACTGGCTTTTTTCTTTCTTAAAATTTATTGTACTCAAGAAAAACCTAAAAAATCATCCGTTTTTGTGACGGACGGGACACCTACATGTACACCACGCAGTAAATTTTTTCAATTATTTTGGAAATAATTACTTTAATTGTAAAATGGTATTCACTGTGGAACTTAGACATGATGGTGTATTTAAAAAACAAAAACATTTTGTTGAGTTAAGTTTCTATGTCTGGAGGATAATCATGAATTTGGTATACATTTTAGTTAAAAATGTTTTAAACTTTTATCCATATTCGAGTGCAGATTTTTAAAAACCTGACAGTTGCAGATGACAAAAAACCTACTTTCTTGATACTTTGATTAATATAGCTTAAATAAAAATCACAATTAAGTATGCTGATGGAAAGTGAAAATTTGTCACCCGTGCAACGTTTATGTGGAAATGACCAAATGCCTTTTTCAGATGGAAGCAAGTTCCCCTATGTGCCTCTTTTTCTCATACTGCGAACACCTTGATCTCCGGTACTCCGGCTCCCTCCACCGACCAAAATGACTGTCACCATACGAGTGAAACAAACTTGAGTGTGACATTAAGCCAAATTCCCCCCACCATTTTGAAATGAAATCTTGACTCAGGTTATGTCCCGGGATCATAATTCTCTATTAATACATTAATACTGGGAGTTGCTCCCAGTAGGTCAATGTTGCTTTATGATCACAGGGACGTGGGTTCATACAGGAGTCCTGGATTTCCTTGATTTCTTTGAATTCTGAGAAAATAAATTCCCGGACCTGGAAATCCTTGATTTCTGACAATATTTTTGAAGATTCCTGGAAAAGTCCTTGAATTTTATTGTCCTCTGTTCCTTCAAAATATCTGGCACAATTATTTACTGGATTTTCTTTCTGACAAACTGAATCTATTTATCGATCTAGTCAGATCTGTATGAAATGTGATGGTTGAAATACATATTCATTTCATTCTGATGTACATTGTTGAATTTGCTGAACGAAACATGGTAAACGATGTTAAAAAATGTCCAGGAAAATTCAGTTGAAGGTCCTGGGAAAAGGTTGTACATGTATGGACCTGGAAAAGTCCTGGAATTTTGTCTTTCACAAAGGATTATCACAAAAACAAGGTCCGGAGCGAATCTGCTCTTCTAAATGCCATCTTGTTTCTGTGACAGAGAATTGGGAACTGTGCATGCTAGAGTTGTTTCTCCTCTTCGATTTTCTTCTGTCGGAGGCGAGTCTACATGTAGTTCCCATTTGCACAGCGTTTAGATGAACAGATTTCCGCAGACTTACCTAGTTATTGTATGGGTTTTGTAATAAACTTAAAATGTTACTAACCAACTGGGAGCACCAGACATGCAGACTGGCACACTTCCTGATATCTTGTTGCATTACAGTGTGCAGAGATTCCTGGTCTGCCATTGTACATACATAGTGACTCATGTGGTTACATGTACACATTTAGCATCTGTCACTTTTCACTCACAATACATGTACATCTATGATTTTATGTGATCAGGCCAGGTAATTGCACACAGACAGGTACCCAGGGGGATTGACTCGGGCTTTCATTGTGCACACCCCAGGTCATGATAAGAATCTCAGGCTCTCGGCTCCTCAGACAGCTTGTCATAAGAGGTGACTAACTGAGGCACCTGTGGGGTTTCCAGGTGTGAAACGGTATTGGACCTCACTTGTGGGGTACTTGGTGTAAAAAAGGAATAAGACCCTCGTGAGGTTCCCGAGTGTGAAAAGGAATAGGATATAACTGAAAAAAATGTTGAAAGTGACCTTAAATCATACCGGCTCACTCACTCACTCGCTCACAAGGCACAAGTATAGTGAACTTCTGCCTAGTACATGGTTAAATTCATCATTTTAAAGCGAGTTCATTGAAAGGAGGTCACTTAATCTTGTTGTTCATATAACTACATACAATTTATTGAATGGAGATCATACATCGGGATATTAGACTTTCACAATATTCCTTGGTTATATTCTTTTGACAGTGTCACTATGATTCGATGGACAAAGGATTCGCCCCGGTGGGCAGACTGGTTCACTAACATGTGACTCCCCTCATAAATGTATGAGTACAGGGTATACAGGCCGATTTACATAAACCGTTGACTAGCGCCCAAATTAACAGGCCCTAGAGCAAAAAAGCCCAAATTAGAGGATGTAAAAAAAGTTATTGGTACCTAACAAAAGAAAATAAAACCAGATGAAGCTATTTTTGACGATATCTAACCGTGTATTTTTTTGCTGATCAACCATTTTGTATTACCCTCTCACGTCAAGCTTATGCATGTTGTTGTTGTTGAATTCAGCGGATATCCCCACTTTTAACGTGTTACCTCGTTCTCATGAGCGTTGACCGTAAAATCAAGCAAAATCATACAAAATCTTGGGATTCTCGAATGACATCAAGAGCGAGCGTCGCTCACACAATGCCCCGCGGTCGACCCCAAACTACGGGGAAATCACACAATAAAGGCAGTGGAAGCAACGAACATTGCCAAAAAAGGACAGCCGATTTGCAGAAATCTACGGGGTGAGGGATAACTGGTATTGTAACCATGGTAACGATATCGGATAGCCAAATTAAAAAGACATATTCACCCCTGGTGTAATACTTCACTCTCTTTTGTATGGCTACAGTATGTAGAATATGATAACTGGGCTATTTTTGATTTGAAATCAAAAGTCAAGTTAACCAGACCATGACCTATTTCATCAAGGTCAAATTTTAGTTAAATGCCTTGTGTTTCAAAAGGTTATAGTTAGGTATGCATCCATGTGCATATATTGCTCTTGTTTCATCATGTTAATGCTTTTAGATGTCAAGTGAGATTTATATCTAGAACACCTAATTGAATTCTGTCTATGAAAATGGGGATGATTGAATTTGAATTGAGTGATTGAATATTAGAGGAGTAAATCACACATGTAGACGTAGGATTTGAAGTTCTGCCATAAGGTTCCCGGGTGTGAAAAGGAATAGGACCCCACCCGTGGAATCCCGGGTGTTGAAAGGAATAGGACCCTACCCGTGTGGTTTCTGGGTGTGAAAAGGAATAGGAACCAAACATCATAATATGACTGAAATAGTGTTGAAAGTGACGTTAAATCATATTCACTCACTCGCTCCGCCATGGTGACTGTTCACATCTCTTACATGTCTACGTGGTACATGTAGTGGAGAGTGAGAAATATAACCTGTGTACATTATGTGGCCTAGCGCAAGCTTGATCTACACCAGCAGTTCATGATAAATTAGATGTGCAGGAGTAGCAGGCTCAATGTACAATGTACAATTGACTGCCTAAGATGGATAAAAGTAATTAGCCACATATGTGAATGGATTGGAACCAACATCAGTGACTGATCCACCCATGATACATATACATGTAACAATTCCTATCTGTTCTTCTGGAATGGATTAAAATTTCCCCTCATGATGTTGGCAAAATAGCCTAATTGAGTGCATATTTGGTGGCAAATTTAGCTGAATTAATCTTCAGTGCAGTACAGAGGAAAGGTTAAGAAGGTGACTGTTATAGCTAGCTATAACTACTTCCTATCTCCACGATATTGATCTCACGGCTCTCAGTATGTAGCCTGTTGTGCCAGGAAATACTAGGGGCATCACACTTTTTACCATGTGCTGTGCTATATCTGTGCCTTCTCCCGGGAGGTTCCCTCGGCCAGCTGAGCATTGTTAGCTGATTGAGAACTCTTGCTCAAGTACAGCTCCTTGTCTTCACAAAACATCAGTGGTTGTGTGGTGTGAAGGGTTTAATTCCCTGTAAGATTATGGGTAAATGTCAGGATTGTTAAAGCTGTGCTGCTGTACAGACGTCGGCAAGCCCCGAGACCTGAAAATCTGTTCCTTACTCTCTATGCGCCTGTTGTCAGACGAGGTTCTATATTATGCGATAGCGAGTCCTGTCAGTCTGTTTCTGTTCGTTAACATTTGTTGCACGTGCGATATTTCGAGTTTTATTTTGAAGATTGGTAACAAACTTGGCGTATTTCATACCCAGGGGGCAAGGTGAACCCTATTGATTTTAAGGTCAAGGTCACTGTGGCCCAAAGATATGTAGTGATGGAATGGCATGCCCTGGGTGAGATGCACCAATCATGACTCAAGCATGAAGTATGTGTGATAAGGCTGTTCATATATAGGAGCTCGCCATTATTGGAGAGTTTACATTAGTATTCATAAGGGACGGTATCCAACCAGCGTTTGCTGTTGAGACGTTTTAAACGATGGAAAAAAACGCTCAGCTACTACACCCATCGTTTGCACCATCGTTTTTTTTGTGTAGCAAACGATCAAAAAAACCATCACCGGAGACGGCCGAAGGTACCGCTGTCGTTCGCAAGAAAACGTCGTCGTTTGGAAGACACTGACAAAAGACGATCGCACGTGTTAAGCTGCGCATAAATACACACTGGGTGAACAGGCCGTGCCTTAGCTCTCAACTGCGCACATGTGTAACAAAATATAGCGCTATCAGCGAATGTGAAAACGGGTTTAACATAGGGGAAATAAATTACACTTTAATCGCCTTCCGCGTTTGTTTTAAAGGTTTGATTACGAGAAGTCGCTGTTTGTGTGCAAACATTTTCTATGAAAATGACAACCATCTAGCTGTGATAATGGAAGTGTCACGTACGCAAATAAAACTGAATGGTTTAATAACACCCTCCCCATGTATGCACGGTGTAAAAATTTCTTTGAATAGGCCGGAAAAGGTAATCAACAGATAACTCTGCCGATATCTTACTGATCTGAATTATGTTCAGTTATTATTTAACTTAAAGAAATACCCGTTTCAAAAATATTTAGGTTGATAAATATTTCCTTGTTATTCAAGGCGATACGGAAGTCTACCGTGGAAAAATGGTGTTGATTCGCCTGGAAATTTTCGCGATAATGCCGACACTAGGTTTTGATCCCTTTCCTTGAAA
>JAVTVY010003399.1:0-33572 GCA_036873755.1 Hanleya hanleyi | reverse complement strand
AACAGGAAGACTGGACTTGAGGAAAAGATACAGATCAAACCAAGATATTTATACAGATAGTTCTAGAGATGGTTAGAGAGTAGCATATGGGTAGAATTTAGGTTCCAAAGCTAAAACCTACAATATTCACTGCAGAAGCAAAAGCTATATTGTCTGCTTTGAAAGGTATTGGATCCACTAAAAGGATAAAATATGTCATATTCTCAGATTCACTGTCATGCCTTCAAGCGATTAAAAGTGAAACTTCAACTCATCCCACTATCTGGAATATTCTACAGTTATATGACTATAGATTTGATCAACAGATTGATTGTTGATTGCCTAGTCACGTTGGCATCAAAAGTAATACTGAGGCTGATAGAATAGCCAAGGCAGTCCTAGATAAAGAGCTTGATCATGTTGGAATCACATATGACGATTGCAGACCCTCTAAATGTACTTATGTGAGAAAGTTGTTTCAATCTTTATGAGATGCTGTGAATAATAACAAACTTCATGAGTTCAAAAAAACTGCAGGCTATACTCATCGGAACAGCCAGAAACGTTTCGTTCAAGCCATGATCAGGCGATGTAAAATCGGCCATACACGATTATCTGACGAACTTTTATTAAAACAGGCGCTGGATGAGCGCAAAGACCTCCGTTGAGGCAACATGGTCCATAGGGGAATACATCACTGAATAACATAGGGCCGGATGCCAAGCCCAATTTTGCATTTGTTGGACGTTAACTTCACAATGGTAATTAACCTGAGATTGAGGGTTCCCCATTAGCATGTCTAGCTAGGGATGTGGAAGTCACATTCCCCGCAAATAACTTTTGTTTTATTTCACGTGCTTGAAATATTGGAATATGGAATAGAGTAGTGCGACGAAATTTCGATACGTTGACTTTGTCAAATACGTTAGATATGCATAAATTTTGCTCGTATGTAAAGTGTTATGTGGGTTTCGGTCGAGTTAACATTAGTGGTGTTACCGCGGTGCCGGTTTTCGTTTTGTCTGATTATGATCGATTACAGCGTCTGTAATAATTTTAGCTCTTAAATGAATATGTACTGTGAAAGCGGAGGTAGCACTTTACCTGGAAATGTGGGTGAGGAAGTGTGGTTTTCCTTTATTTCTTTCTTAGACGTGTAGTTTTGTCACATTGTTTCGTCCACGGACACTTCGTTGGAACTAGCTCTGTGCGCTCGATTAGTATTTGGGATTCAAATTATGCATTTGTGCGTTCCTATATTTACATCAATAAATGTTGGAGATTATGTAACTTATGTTTCCATACTAATTATTTTTCTAAAATTAGTGATTATTCATATTTTGAGGTCTTGTTCTTTACTAAAATATGACCTTGTAAAGCTGTCAAACGCCAGTGTTTGAATTCTGATTGGCTCTGCCAATGAAATCACGGTTGGTAAGCCATGTGATCTCTGGCGGCCTATATGAAGTTCATGTAAGACCTGTGCATTCTGCCCCTTGTTCTTGATGAGGTATGATCAACTTGCCACGGCAAGAGATTACAGACATACAAATATATATATATATATGTCATCCTACATCTTATAACGAAAATAGCTGACATGTGGTATCCTTCAGGATGGTGTTTTACCAAAGTGAATATCCTTCATGTTGAGGTATCCTACAGTGGTGAATGGAAGGATACCATAGATGTCAGGATATATATATCCTTCAGGATACTATAGATGTCAGGACATATCCTTCAGGATACCATAGATGTCAAGTCATATATCCTTCAGGATACCATAGATGTCAGGATATATATCCTTCAGGATACTATAGATGTCAGGTTATATATCCTTGAGGATATCGAAGATGTCGGGTCCAATATCCTTCAGGATACCATAGATGTCAGGCCATATATCCTTCAGGATACTGTAGATGTCAGGATATATATCGTTCAGGATACTATAGATGTCAGGTCATATATCCTTCAGGATACTATAGATGTCAGGACATATCCTTCAGGATACCATAGATGTCAAGTCATATATCCTTCAGGATGCCATAGATGTCAGGATATATATCCTTCAGGATACTATGGATGTCAGGTTATATATCCTTAAGGATATCGAAGATGTCGGGTCCAATATCCTTCAGGATACCGTAGATGTCCGGCCATATATCCTTCAGGACACTAGATGTCAGGATATATATCCTTCAGGATACTATAGATGTCAGGTCATATATCCTTCAGGATACTATAGATGTCAGGACATACCCTTCAGGATACCATAGATGTCAAGTCATATCCTTCAGGATACCATAGATGTCAGGTCATATATCCTTCAGGGTATAGATGTCAGGATATATATCCTTCAGGATACTATAGATGTCAGGTCGTTTATCCTTAAGGATACAAAAGAAGTCTGGTTATATATCCTTAAGGACACCAAAGATGTCGGGTCATATATCCTTAAGGATACCATATATATCCTTCAGGATACTATAGATGTCAGGACATACCCTTCAGGATACCATAGATGTCAAGTCATATATCCTTCAGGATATCATAGATGTCAGGTCATATATCCTTCAGGGTATAGATGTCAGGATATATATCCTTCAGGATACTATAGATGTCAGGTCGTTTATCCTTGAGGATACAAAAGAAGTCTTATTATATATCCTTAAGGATACCAAAGATGTCGGGTCATATATCCTTAAGGATACCATATATCCTTAATGATACCCAAGAAGTCAGGATACCATATATCATTAAGGGTACCCAAGAAGTCAGGATACCATATATCCTTAGGGATACTAGATACGTAGGAATGTCACATATCCTTAAGGATACTGAAGTGGTACTATCCTGCAGGATACTTGTCTATTTCATATAAATCAAATTAGAAGCTGTTATATTGATAAATATCCTTAAGGATACTTCATTTTAACTATTACGAAACCAACAGAATAATAAAATCCGCATTAGTTTACTTCGGTATAGTTATATTCCAATTTGAATAGTTAATATCCTTTAAAGGATATTCGAACCAAAATATGCCTGTTTCCGGAGATGAAACTGCAGTACAGGTACCTTAAGTACTGCAGGTCGATCAGCAAAAAAAATCTACTATCGATGTTGTGAAATACTGAGAGATGTATCCTACGATTGAGTAGCCCGACCATAGGGAGATGCCAGGATTGCTTAGACGGCACTGCAGGATAGAGTAAGAGTTACCTATCAGGAGCTACAGGTGGATCGTGGACTAGGTAGTGCTATCCTTAGACTGCGGGAGCGGTTACATGTCTTTAGGGTATCAAACACCAGTTGTTCAGTACTGCAGGTTGGTCACTTTAGTGATTCAGGAGAACTGGCTTAAGTGACACTGGGAATACCTTTGATATTCTACCTCGATAGAGGATATCATGGTTCGAGTGTCCTTGAAGGAATGTGAGTATTTCAAAACCTGTAGTTATTCTTTTTCTTTTGGTATAATAATTAATACAGCCTTTTTGATACAAGCAGTGTATGATTTATTTAGGAGAGGGCTAAATTCTATCATAGACGAGTTCAGCCACTGTACGAAATATCTACTTTATCGGGTGCTCGTGCACCATATTAAATTGGTTTACGCTTCGGTGAATTAACCCTGCGATTTGTACAAAGATGAATCTTGTAAAATACATGTATATATAAAATCACTTTGGAAATAAGAATATAATTACTATTCTTTGAAACTGAAAATTTGGTGTTGACTTCATCTTTCAGTAGTTGTTTCATTTATCTACTAAGTGTAACCTTTGAAATTAAGACTCTCTGTAATGCTTTGCTGGGTTAGAAGTGAATGACCCACCTCACCAACTCGACTTACCATGAGTATTTGGTGAAGAGAGGCGAACCCATGTAACGAGCGCCTTCTAAATGAGATAGACGTTACCATGGTGATACTATGAGAGAGAAGAGCCAGAAGTCTGTGAGACGATCTGTGACCTACAGCATATGGGTGGGCTAGTGATTTCGGTCTATGGAAAGGTTCTTTTCGTGTCTATGGTATTCCTACGAGGGTCGTGACACCTTACGTCACTGGTGGCAGCAAACTAACTTGATACAAGACACTCTATCAGTCGACCAATCAGAACATTCGTTACAGTATATTGATGGAAAACATGGAATACTGTTTGAGGCATTAGGCCCCTTCCCACCCAGACCTCCCCCTGAGAGGACGCCCTCACCCAAATCAACACGTTAGCGGCAGAAATGAGACCATGTGTGCCTAGTTTTACCAACTTGCTTGTGATTTTGCGCTATAGGCCCTACACATCAACACTTTATATTTTGTACGTGTACAGTATAGCATCATCATTGACAGAATCCTCTACAAAACACATCTGATTTTACCGACACTCCGTTCTGATCTGTCTCAGCATCATGTGATGATGATTCAATGAGCTCGGAATAATTTTGTATACTGGTGTTACAGGTCCCCTTCACCATAATGCTTCAATTACCATGGACTTGTACTTATTCATATTGAATGGTGATGGCTGATGAGAATATTGCCCATATGGAACAAATGAAAATTTATGTTATTCATAAACAACATACAATTAATAATACTATCAAATAATTATGTATATTCCTTGTCGACATCAATATAATACAGACAATATTATGACTGAATCATGGTAACAGATATTCAAGGGTATATATGTCTACGCTAAACTGAAGGAGACCCATGATGCGTATTATATTATGTTGTAAAACTTCACTTGCTAATCTCGATTATGTTGCTTATTGTGAAAATAAATGAAGTTATGAAAATAAATTTAGTATGATTGCCCATTACCCTCAAATTAGAAATATCTTCAGCGGCTAAAGTTAAGTCAATGGTAACAATATATAACACCGTGGTATTGTTGTAATATCACCCAGGTATTGATCTTTGGTTAAGAATGTAATGAGATACATATACCTGTTCTTTGTGTTATTCTGTATGCAGTTCATTCTGTATGTATTTTATACATGTACATATACCAGAAGTGGAATTGAAATTTGAATAAAATAATCAAAATATGTTCGGTTTCTACCTCTACTCAGGAAGTGAAGTCTTAGTTTCTAGAAGCTAAATCATTTCAGACACATTCAAGTCCTCACCTGGTCAAGGGAGATAATTTTGTAAAAAAAAACAACAAAACAAGTATAGATCCACGCTGGTGCAGACCAGAAAGTTTTACATGTGTTTTATGACCTTTGATGATATTTGTGGAGCATGCTGCAAGACTTCAACTTTCATGAATCTGATATTATCCACACAATCCCATTCTACATGATATTTTTGCCATAGCACCGATAAACTAGATCCCTTCATTTATGTGGTCTAGATCCAGGAGCTATTGAGAGCTGCAGGTTTTGTAAAAGTTAGATCCAATTATTCTGAGAGAAGGAATGAAGTCCGGCATGGTTGTTTTAAGTTAGAACTGGGCATCCTTGAAAATGTCTGACCGATTGACACATGTATCACTCTGCCGGTGGTCATTACATGCGTGATGTTTATTTCCTGAGGAATCAGATGATATCCAATGTGGGTGGGGGGGGGGGGATTGTGGCCAATCACTGGCTCTGATTTTCACCACCTCTGTCATTCCACACCTTTCTGACACAGCTGAACCAATCAATAGTCTGTTTTGGTTTTTCCATTTCATCCAGTACATCCATTGTGTAACAGTCCTGTTGCATCTGATATCAGAAGTGCTTTTTTCCATTTCATCTAGTACATCCATTGTGTAACAGTCATGTTGCATCTGATATCAGAAGTGCTAACCCTGCAAGTTGGAATCAATTGTATACATATTTAATATCAAAACTCACTTCATTGAAAATGTTTATGACCTTCATTATATTTCATTCTTTCGTCATACACAACAAGATGAAATCCATCATACCAGTTCGCACCTTTCATACGTGTACTTAATAGAACTGGAACCTGACCATGTTACAAGAATTTGCAAAAGTATGAAATGAGAACTGAGTACTATGAGAACTTAATCCAATCTATGAGTGATCAATAATATGAATTGTGAAGAACGACGATGGATCTTGACCACTGGTTGTCTTGGAGTTCATGTTAGTGGTATGAGCATGATAATAATCCAGTATATCATAATCTAGAACAGGATTGTTTATATCAGTAACTTCTCCATGGAGCAATATTTTGACAAACGAAAATTAGATCACAAAAGCTAATATGTATACTGTGTTTGAGGAATATTTCTGCCTCCCTAATGGAAGGCGAAATTTGAATGAATGGTCTGTGTTGTCAGTGTGTCTGATGTCCCCCTTGCAAAGACAAAAAAAATTTCTATGTAATTTATTATTTATTGATATATTTATTGATTTTCATTTTTGTCTAATTGTTTTGTGTTCAAGTCATTTAGCATCGGTAAAACCTGAAAAGTATATCATGATCTCCTTATTTCATCTAGTGATAGTGTCTGTTTGATTCCAGATCACGGGGCTGAAGAAGGCATGTGGAATGTGATCATATGGCAAATAAATGCCCAGCGGTATGTCCAGGGCTTAAAACTAAAAAAAATAAAATCTGGGAAAGGTTCCATCCATGCTATCAGTCAAAAATCTGAATAATGTAGGCCTACATGTGGAATGTCCTTTGTTTCAGCTACAATTCAGAATAAGTTTTCAGAATATCAAGTTTTAACAAGCAAATTATTCTTCATCAACAAGTGTCACAGCACACAATGTGGATGTCACTAGCTGTTAGGATAAATGAAAAGAAAAGTATATGTATATTATTTATCAGCTTTATTAAATAAGTTTACAGACTCACGCAGGTAGATCAATTTGGTGCTTCTGCAAAATCAAACCATTATTCAACTGCCAAATGCCAAGATAAATAGCCCCCCCCCCCGGAAATATAATTTATCAGCAAAATTTAGAATAACTATTTTTAAACAACCAGGCTGGTGGATATCATCAACTGAAAGAAAAGAAGTATCAGAAAAATCAGGGCATCGTCGATTGTGCTGTTGTCTTTCAGTCAGTTTGATATGCAACAACAACAACTTGCACTATTTGGTTCGCTTCGACATAAGTCATCAGCCGACAAATACTTTACGATATATAGAAATGACGGGTGGTGTACTATGAATCATTGAGTTGTAATGACATCAAATGGCGACAATAAACTTACCAGAAAAACGGCAAAAAATCGCATTGTCCATCTCTACAAGCTGGAGGGCCGCCATGTTAAATCTCCCGGTGGATAGGAGGTGGAACCCGACTACAGAAGCAAGGCCCATTGCAAGGCATTACAATGGAGAACCCCATTATTTCAATTATGTCCAACAAAAGTGCTTCAAAATTTCGTCGGGAACCATGACAATCCCCATTGGAAATCCTATGAGTCGTGGGTTCCCCATATGACAATTATTTGGCGGGAGATTTCACGTTGCTCTCCTAGACCTCCGTCTGATCGACGGAGGTAAAAATATTTGTTCCGCTCTGCTGGATTAAACAAGTGATGATCAATTTTGAGTTGAGTGTGTGCAAATCTACCTACGGGACATACAGTGTTTACCCCTCGATTTCTTCCGCCAACAAGCTGTTTCAACACGGATGTGTACACAGCTTTCTTATATCCTTGGTTGTGAATACATATATACATGCCTATTTTGGAAAACAATACATTTGCATTTGGTAGCAAACAATACTGCCAACTCCTAAATACAGCAATGGGCACAAAGTTTGCACCCACATACGCAACTTTGGTATTAGGATACTTAGAAAAGAAACTATTAGACCTACTGGAAAATCATTTCGACACTGACGCAAAAGAAAAAAAACTGAATCGATTGTTTCATCATCTGAAATAAACGCCTTGGTGACTGGAATACATTTCATGACCTTTTCAATCAGTTGGATCCAAATATAAAAGTCACTAGAGAAAGTAGTGCTGATCAAGTCTCATTACTTGATGTTTTGTTAAAAAAGAGAGGGCAAGAAAATCATAACCGATATCTTCTACAAAGCGACCGACACAAAGCAGTATTGCCTTATACCTCATGCCATCCTCGTCAAAAAAGAGCCAGGTACCCTTCACACTTGGCAGGAGAATATGCAGTATTGTTACTGAGAGTGACCTACGCATTGAACGCCTGAGTGAACTCCAACTGTTCTTGAGAGCGAGAAATTGCCCAGAGGGTGTTGTAAACAAAGGCATTGACGAAGCACTGTCTATTGATATACAGGACTTGAGAAAATCTACAGCAGACAGCCCAAATCAAAATTTAATCACTTTTATCAACACTTTCAATCGCAATATTGCTAATTTTTCCCTGTTATTAAGGATAATCTTAACTCCCTCTGTACCGGCATTTTTAACAGTTCCAAGCTGGTCTCAACACTGTCATGAACATGAATGAAGCGAATATATGCTTATCATCGCCTACATATTGTCAAAGATTATACTCCAAGCTTTCGAACAAGATATAATATGATGAACATATTTATCTAGAAAGTCTTTATTTGTGAATGCCAACGACGGGCAATCATTGAACTATATTTCTATCGGTACAACGGTACAGAGAGGGTTAACCTAGTTGAATCAAACGAAGGACTCCGGAAAGCTTTAATGGAGTTCAAGTTATAAACGGAAAACGACAGGCACCCAATCTTAAAAAACTTCTGACTTCTGCCAAATTCACACCATGCAATCAAACGTTCTCAGTATTTAAATGTGAGAAACCGACGTGCAAGTGCTGTACAAACATTATTGTTGGGTCTACTTTTCTGTTTCGTCATACGAATACAAATTCCAAGGTTAATAGCAGTTTGAGCTGCAATTCACAAAATTCACTGTATGTTATAGCACACACTGGGTGTGACAAAACATACATTGGCGAAACAGGGGATGTATTCAGAAACAGAGTAAGAGCCCATCGACAACAGATCAACACAACTTCATTAAGGCATCTTAAGGTTAGCAAACATATTGCAGAGTGTGTAAGTGATCTTGAAACGAAATTTAGTATTGTCTGTGTTGTAGAATGAAATCCGATGATACAGGCAGGCGACGGACAGAGGAACAGTACTTCATTCGAAAGTTCAAATGTGAATTAAACTGTTAATAATACCTTTATTGATATATGAACTGTAGAATTGAAACAATTATTTCTTTTTCCTACGAAGTAGGCTCTCATTTGCAAATTGTCCGGTAATGAGTGACTGAGTCAGTCAGTCCAACCGAATCCTTTCGCCGACAAAATAAGGAGAACCGTTGACATTAGAACATTGATTTTTGGCATGAACGTGCGTCAGGGGACTGTTACCAGCAAGTTCTGAGCTGACCTATTTTGATGAAAATTTGATCTACGTAGGTGATCTTTTACATTACGCTTGGACCCTCAAGCCATCCAGGTGGCCTACAATTTTACTCTTTGACCCTCAAGTCAGGTGAGTGAAGTTGGACAGTTAACAGTTCACAAAGTCATCTTCTTCAGCCCATTTTCGTAGGCCCTGTGGCGTTAGTCACACTACCCATGTATGCATGCATCGACTGAAAAAAGGAGATGTAAGACAACTGTCGGTAACAACTAACCAAGTATTTATCAAGTCTGAATTTGTCAGACAATACTGTCTCAACGGACATGTCATCTAGTGTACAACTTCATGGCAATGCAGCTAATTGTTTAGTTTTTTTCTACAGTACATATCATTGTCGGATAAAAACAAACTGTTTTACCTTTTGTCTACTTCATTATATTGTAAATATGTATATCTCCAGTGTCTAATTTGTATATAAAAATGCGTTTTAACATGTTCAAAGGCACGGCAATACATACATGGTAGTGTGACTAACGTCGCAGGACCTACGAATTAGGGTTTGATATGAATTAAGTGTATACTCGAGAGATGACTTGGGGGCCCTATGTGCTACCGTGGCAGCGCTGGCGAGTCATCAGCGTAGCAACTATTATCGCCTTCAGTTCCTAATACCCTGGACGCTTATCAGCCCAGCAGTACAGCACTAGGTCACCTATCCAAGTCTTGACCGGGCTCGAAGTCGCTTAACTTCGGTGATTTTACGAGAAGCGATGTGTCTAACATGATATGCCGTATCAGCGAACCTTCAAAAGTCACAGTGGAACATACAGCCAAGGGTTCCCGATGGGCATGACAGTGCACTCACTGAACCTTCAACAAATAATAAAAAAATAATTATAACTCAAATTTTCATCAAAATTCGGTCAGCTCAGAATTTGCTCATAACAATGCCCCAATGCACGTTCATGCCAAAAATGAAGGTTCTAATGTCAACGGTTCTCCTTATTTTGCCGACGAAAGGATTCGGATGGACTCACTCATTACCGGACAATTTGCAAGTGGTAACCTACTTCTTAGGAATATGAATACATTATTGCTATTGAAAAGTCCATAAAATGGACGAAACCGTTTCAGCAGTGCAATATACAGTTTAGCTCAAAACTCTACATTTTGTGTAGTTTTATTTTTTTATATATGCCTATATTCGGGCAACGCATATAGCAGAATTTCTCATCTTTCGACCATTTGTGCACATTATCTCCATCATTCGATGTGTCAGCATACTTTTCCGAAATACGCAGCTTCAACATTTCCGATAAATGCATAAAATTTGCCAGCGAAACCGTGGAAATTGAAAAGGATCAAACGTCCTTGATAACATATGAATCTGTGTAATGGCTGTTGTCTGGCTGCTGAGGTCTTACACCTGCGACGTCACCAACGGGAGGAATTTCAAGTGCTGTGTTGAGTCAGATTTTGCTATTTCTAAAAGGGTCACAAATTTAAGGCTTACGTATTTGAAAATCGCAGATTGCATAAATTGATGAACCATTGGGGTGTTTATGGGTGCCTTTTTTAACAGTCACGGTACAACGGTGTGTAAACGTTAGCTTACAGGACATTTGGTATATCGATTTGACTGTAGGCCACAAAGATAATCTTACATTCAAGTCACAAATGTATTTGTTGTCATTGGTAGTTTGCAAATCCATCATTAATGCAGCAGTACCCATAAGATAAAAGGAGTTACAGGCATAATTAAAAAAAAATTGAGAAAAAAACCTACCGACTGTCAATTTCCCAAGTTTGTTACAGGAAACACAAATACAATAATAATGTATGGCCATTTAAGTGCACCATGATACGCTGCAGAAACGTTTAGATTTACTCCCGTTCCCACAATGCAAAACTGTATCCAGCAACTACCATGTATTTTCTCTGAGTAAAGTGAATTATTATTGGGAAAAGAGTCACAGTTCCAATTAAAAGTGAATGTATATTGTTAAAATTACAAGCGTCTAGTCCGTCATTCATAATCCAGCCGTCGTCCATTAGAGAATATCCGCGTCCGTAATCCAAAGACCTGTTCCATATTTCATATAACAGTATTAGCACCAAATTCAAATAGACAATCATTGTATACATAAAAATAGGCTTGTTTCCTGCAAGAGAGAAGCGGTCAACAGTTTTCAATGATGCCGGAAAGACATCATGATGTTCCAAAATATCAAATATCAAAGATCTGTGAACTGGCTCAACCAGACAGTTGGAACCGTACAGGCAGTGATGGCAAACACTGAACGAATCCGTTGTATCATATTTCAGCAGACGAAAATTACTAGTGCAACTTATTAATGGAATTTCTTCTTCAGTGCACTGCAATTAAACGAGACTATCACTCTCATGCTCAGCACTGTATTACAAAGGAACAATAACTCATATATATATTCTCACCTCGTTGACGACATACAGAGATTTCGGGTTCTCCTTCATGAGATATGGCAGGATCAATAGGGCTGCCTGTTGTTTCAGTTCTTAAAAGACAAATAGTATGACAGTTAAGAGAGTGGGCAAACAGAAGTTCAGTTCTAGAGAAAGAAGTCTATGATGGTATTATGCACTACAGATTGAAACATTCTATGGGGATGAAAATACTTTAGGCCTGAAAACTCATGGTACATAATCAATGGTGTCCTCCGAAAGTCATTTACATTCTCAAACTATATTTCAAGAAACATTAGAAAAGCACTTGGTTATATTCACACAACAGTTATGCTCGTGTGAGACATACTTTCGTTATTCAAGTGAATAAACTTCGGAAGTTAATTACCACTTCAGCGTCTCCTTCACAACCTGAAAATGTGCATTTTTCGTAAGTTGTTGAAGAATTCACTCAATGCAAATAAGTCTCGACGCCCAATGGAGTGTAGAGATACAGCCCGGACAAGAATGTTCATTGAAACATTTGCAAAACAGTGCACATCTACATGACACTAAGCATCTACCAAACTTTGCGATAAACCGGAACAAGACATTTTTAGCCCACCATCACCAGGGCTGTTCAAATCGCTTTTTGTCCGTGGTCCGTCGTCCGTCCGTCGTCCGTCAGTCAGTCCGTCAGTCCGTCCGTCCGTAAACAATTCTTGTTATCGCGATTTTTCAGGAACTACTGCATGGATCTTTCTCAAATTTGGCACACAGGTTCCCCTTGGGGACTAGTTGTGCAAGAAACCTTTTTTGGTCGGATTCGAAAATCCAATATGGCCACCAGGCAGCCATCTTGGATTTCCCCATGAAACCTTGTTATCGCGATTTCTCAGGAACTACTGCATGGATCTTTCTCAAATTTGGTACACAGGTTCCCCTTGGGATCTCGTTGTGCAAGAAACCTTCTTTGGTCCGATTCCGAAATCCAATATGGCCACCAGGCAGCCATCTTGGATTTCCCCATGAAACCTTGTTATCGCGATTTCTCAGGAACTACTGCATGGATCTTTCTCAAATTTGGTACACAGGTTCCCCTTGGGGTCTAGTTGTGCAAGAAACCTTTTTTGGTCCGATTCCGAAAATCCAATATGGCCACCAGGCAGCCATCTTGGATTTCCCCATGAAACCTTGTTATCGCGATTTCTCAGGAACTACTGCATGGATCTTTCTCAAATTTGGTACGCAGGTTCCCCTTGGGGTCTAGTTGTGCAAGAAACCTTTTTTGGTCCGATTCGAAAATCCAATATGGCCACCAGGCAGCCATCTTGGATTTCCCCATGAAACCTTGTTATCGCGATTTCTCCGGAACTACTGCATGGATCTTTCTCAAATTTGGTACACAGGTTCCCCTTGGGGTCTAGTTGTGCAAGAAACCTTTTTTGGTCCGATTCCGAAATCCAATATGGCCACCAAGCAGCCATCTTGGATTCCCCCATGAAACATTGTTATCGCGATTTCTCAGGAACTACTTCATGGATCTTTCTCAAATCTGGTACACAGGTTCCCCTTGGTCTCTAGTTGTGCAAGAAACCTTTTCTGGTCCGATTCGAAAATTCAATATGGCCAAGAGGCGGCCATCTTGAATTTTCCTATGCAAATTTGTTATCATGATTTCTCAGGAAGTACTGCATGGATCTTTCTCAAATTTGGTACACAGGTTCCCCCTATGGTCTAGTTGTGCAAGGTACCTTTTTCGGTTCGAATCGAAAATCCAATATGGCCACAGACGGCCATCTTGAATTTCCCCTTGAAACATTGTTACCGTGAATTCTAGGGAAATATTTCATGGATCTTTCTGAAATTTGGTACACAGGTCCCACATGGGGCCTAGTAGTACAAGATACCTTTTTTGGTCCGATTCGAAAATCCATGTTACGCTTCAAATTAATTCGGTATTCTCGAGTTGTGACGTTGCATCACAAGAGTCGGCGGATCAAACGGTGGGGCATATTCTATATATTGACTATAGAGAATATCCATACCTTCACCTTCCATATCAAGGAGTTCAAATAATTCGGAATTAAAATGTATTTCTTCAAATTTCAAATAAGCTTTCTTTAGTCCATGCTGTAGCAAGTGAACTGCTCCATCCTTTCGTCTGCCGGCGGGTCGGCTACATGAAGGGACGTCACTCTTGTGACTCAACGTCACAACTCGACAACTGTAGACTACTGCATGTTTCGATCCAAGGGAGATAATCAGGATTCAGGCACTTTTGAAGTTTCAACATTACTGCGCGGACCGGATCCCTTCAGTATTGAGCATTGTACCATCTTACTATTTTCTAGCATGGTATCTTAAAAGAGATATCTCAAAATAGCCCAATAAACAGAACAGAATTAGCATTCGTTCCTAATTATAAAATCTTAAGTATGTTTCATAGCTCATGCCAAAGTGTCAAAGAGATTGGTCTTCGCTTCCAGTACCCAATGATGACACGTGCAAAAAAATGAATAAAAAAAAATACTACAAAACAAAGGCGAAGGATCCTCCGTACATGTACATTCACTTTCAGACTAACTTTGCTCATTTCTCTTGTATTATAACAACCGAAATAAGTAAAGTTTCTAGAAATCTTGAAACTCCTGAAACTTAGATTATATCTTGGTGTTTTTCAGTGGCTTTTTTCGATCTTATTCGCTCAGATTCGAAATTCTGCAAACAAAATTACAAATCAATCGTCTGTTCTTAGTAACAATGGACAAAAAGATCCTCTAGTCATTAGCTTACAATTATCGGACAATGGTGGGCGCCAAGATCCTTCAGGATCTCTCGTTTGACATTACGAGCTGGTCCACGACAAGACTGCGCAACCCCAAGTGTGCCAAGAAATGAATCTACAAAAAAAAGTGCAATAAAACGCGTTCATAGAAGAAAAGCATCCATGAGATATGCAATAGTTTACTCACGTGTATGGACGTCCTGCTCAATCGTTTCTTGAAGCCTTGTTTCTAAATGTTTCAAGATGTCCGCACATTTTGATGACTTTCTCTGTTTGAGTCTGAAGATTATGTATTAACTGTTGTTCATCCACTTGGTAATATTCTGCCAAGTCTTGCAGCATCTACAAAATCCAAACTCAGGATGTAAGCAATCATGCAATCATGCTTTTAAAATGCAACATAATCTAATATCTGATGGCTGATGGTGGCCACATTGGATTATGCATGTCCTTGAAAAACAATTGTCCTCTCAGCAATGTCAAGGCACTCCCCAGGTATGAAGTACATCAGTTTAATCGTTCCAGTTATTGTCCGGACAAGATCCAACTGCTTAAAATTTAATATGGCTCAGCAGCCATATTGGATTACGCACATTGCTGGAAAACAATCCCAACCGTCCTCTCACCAATGTCAAGGCATACCCCAAGTTTGAAGTCGATCGGTTAAATCGTTCACGAGTTATTGTCCGGAGAAAATCCAATATGGCTGACGGCAGCCATATTGGACTATGCACATTGCCGAAAACCAATCCCAATCGTCCTCTCACCAATGTCGTGACATACCCCAAGTTTGAAGTCGATCGGTTAAATCGTTCACGACTTATTGTCCGGACAAGTTCCAACTGCTTAAAATCCAATATAGCAGGTGATTTTCAATTTGATTTTTCTCGGAAGAAAAAAAATAGGTCATCAACAGTTTTCTATTTCGACCCCTGCCCTTCCTTCTCAAACCTTTTTATCTGCATTGTTGAACAAAAAAACTGGGGGGCGGGAGGAAGAGTACTTTTATGCTGAAATCATAGGCTTTATTTTGCAAATGTGATAAAAGAAACCTACCTACCCATATGTCTAGGACAGGGTCGAGTTACACACACCAAACAAAGGACAGCCTTATATCCTTATATCCATGAATATACTACAATATTCCTGCAGCAGGCCACGAATGGATGGCAAACGGATGGAAGAAAGACCAATATTACACCTGTGCCAACAGCATGGCCACTACTCCACACCATTAAGTGGTGTGGAAACGAGACAGAAACGGACGAATGTACGTGATGACAACTACCCGTCAACCAGTTACCAAAATTGGCCGAGGGGTAAAAACAGTTTTTCCATACCATTTCAGGTACTATTAGCCATGGAAACATGGATAGAACTTCTTCAGTGGACTTATCAAGGAATATCTTCCTCCTGTATTGCGCCGTTCTCATCATCAAATCTTTAACTATGTCGTTCACTAGGGGACGACCAGTCGCAGACTGCTGTTTCCACCGTTTACTCAGGCTTTCAACATGTTTCTTAATGCTCAAATCCTGGTGAGAAACAGTAGTATTTAGTCTGATGGTGAACTGTAACACTTGACTGGATCGGCACAAACTGACCTACATTCAAAAAGTCCTATTATGGCTGGCAGAATGTTGCAATATTCTATAAATAAAAAAATTATTCAATCTCCTTTCTTTGAATATTATAATCTTGCTTTCGAATGCAAAATTCCGTGCATCAATTTATCTTCAATGATTCAAAATAGATGTTTTATCTAAATACAAATGTTTCAAAAACTTAAAAAAATCCAATATAGCAGGTGATTTTCAATTTGATTTTTCTCGGAAGAAAAAAAATAGGTCATCAACAGTTTTCTATTTCGACCCCTGCCCTTCCTTCTCAAACCTTTTTATCTGCATTGTTGAACAAAAAAACTGGGGGGCGGGAGGAAGAGTACTTTTATGCTGAAATCATAGGCTTTATTTTGCAAATGTGATAAAAGAAACCTACCTACCCATATGTCTAGGACAGGGTCGAGTTACACACACCAAACAAAGGACAGCCTTATATCCTTATATCCATGAATATACTACAATATTCCTGCAGCAGGCCATGAATGGATGGCAAACGGATGGAAGAAAGACCAATATTACACCTGTGCCAACAGCATGGCCACTACTCCACACCATTAAGTGGTGTGGAAACGAGACAGAAACGGACGAATGTACGTGATGACAACTACCCGTCAACCAGTTACCAAAATTGGCCGAGGGGTAAAAACAGTTTTTCCATACCATTTCAGGTACTATTAGCCATGGAAACATGGATAGAACTTCTTCAGTGGACTTATCAAGGAATATCTTCCTCCTGTATTGCGCCGTTCTCATCATCAAATCTTTAACTATGTCGTTCACTAGGGGACGACCAGTCGCAGACTGCTGTTTCCACCGTTTACTCAGGCTTTCAACATGTTTCTTAATGCTCAAATCCTGGTGAGAAACAGTAGTATTTAGTCTGATGGTGAACTGTAACACTTGACTGGATCGGCACAAACTGACCTACATTCAAAAAGTCCTATTATGGCTGGCAGAATGTTGCAATATTCTATAAATAAAAAAATTATTCAATCTCCTTTCTTTGAATATTATAATCTTGCTTTCGAATGCAAAATTCCGTGCATCAATTTATCTTCAATGATTCAAAATAGATGTTTTATCTAAATACAAATGTTTCAAAAACTTAAAAAAAGACAATATATATATTCAGTCCTTTGAATATAATTTTTTTTCTGTTGAATATAATATTCAATTGTTTGAATGTCATATTCAATCCTTTGAATATCATTTTCAGTTCTTTGAACAGAACATTCAATTCTTTGAATATAACTTTCAATCTTTGGATTTTATATTCAATTCTCCTGGGTAGATTCGGAGTTTATATTCAATTATCATTGGTTCACAGAACCAATAGATCGACGTAGTCAGTCGGTGCCAAGGTGGCACAGTGTTAGGCGAAGATCTCGATTTCGCACAACGGAGGAGAAATTTGTCTCCTCCCAGTAAATCAGTAATTTAAGGAAATAAAGTGTGTTGCCACTGAACAACCGTGTTGAGATTTAGGTCATAACCAGAACCGGTAGGACGTATAGGCTTTGAATGTATTAACGAAGGTAGGCCTAATGTGAGTACGGTACAGACAGAAATCAGAAAATTTTAATATTGCAACAGATCGCCTGCCATATCCTATTATACACTTAGATTTCAAACTCTGTGTACAATTATAGTTGCACAATATTTAGCTGGGTTTCCATTTTATTTATTGAAAATACATTTACGGAAACCTACCATGGCAAACATTGAGGCCAACAACTCTAAAAGGGGTTTAGGATGTATGCCGTCCATCCCCCACCCACCCCTGCATGCACCAATAGCTATAAGCACTGAGCAGTAAGTACTTTTGTTGAGAAACAGAAACAGGGTCGAAAATGGAGAGGTATTAAAAGCAAAGCGCAACTGATGGCAGTAGTAGCGTCTACCCTGTTTGACTATTATTGGAGTCAGTGCGCATGCGCGAGATTTGTTCTGTGGGGTACAAGATGGCGGCGGTGTGGGATACAAGATGGCGGCGATGTGGGGTACAAGATGGCGGCGGTGTGGGGTACAAGATGGCGGTTGATGTGGGTACAAGATGTCGGCTGATGTGGGGTACAAGATGGCGGCTGATGTGGGGTACAAGATGGCGGCTGATGTGGGGTACAAGATGGCGGCTGATGTGGGGTACAAGATGGCGGCTGATGTGGGGTACAAGATGGCGGCTGATGTGGGGTACAAGATGGCGGCTGATGTAGGGTACAAGATGGCGGCTGATGTGGGGTACAAGATGGCGGTTGATGTGGGGTACAAGATGGCGGTTGATGTGGGGTACAAGATGGCGGCTGATGTGGGGTACAAGATGGCGGCTGATGTGGGGTACAAGATGGCGGCTGAGGTGGGGTACAAAATGGCGGCTGATGTGGGGTACAAGATGGCGGCGATGTGGGGTACAAGATGGCGGCTGATGTGGGGTACAAGATGGCGGCTGATGTGAGGTACAAGATGGCGGACTGTAGAAAAACGTATAAAAGGAGGCGATTTTTAGTGGTGGGGTGTATTCATTGCACTACCTTACGGAGCACTCTGACCTGACCAGCCTGCCAGCCTCACCTCTAGCCTGCCTGCCTGCCTGTTTGCCTACCTGACCTCTAGCCAGCCAGCCTGCTTGCCTGCTTGTATGAGCTGTGGAGAAGCTTATCATTTTTTTCATTTTACCAGTGCAAATTCACCAGCCTATTACACCGTAGCAGCTACTCACCAGCCTCAGCCCACAGTCATGCAGTCATCCCAGCTAGTTACGCTTCAAAAGTACCGTGTTCGCCTCATTGATGAAATGCAGCATGTGGCCGAATTATGTGATCTGCTTATGGAGGAAAACATACTTCTGAAACAGCGTGTCGAAGATATCATGGCTGAGAAAACCACTTCAGCACAAAACAGAGCCCTCATCGACGGTCTACTGCGCTCTGGCCCCTATGCATTTCTAGCCTTCGTGGAGGGGCTGAAGAAGACGGGAAATGAAGAACTAGCAGATCTACTTCAAGTCCACGTTGTACAAGATGATGATATCTTAGTCATGGACACCACCGAAGAGCGTACAGTTAGCAAACGTACGCACCCAGAGTCTGGTGTACCTGCCAAACGCGCTGCACGACCCAAACGGCCCCGACTAACACCTTTAGAAATACCTGAGCAAGTGCTTCAGCCAGTACCCCAGCAAGTGCCTGAGCCAGTGAAAGAAGAAGAGGTGCAACTTCCTATGTCTGTGCAGGAGATCAATAACATTATCCAGCAGGCCTACCAGGCAGCCCACACGAACATTTGGGAGCTCTCAGCCTATTTAACTGTGAGTGTCAAAGACGAAGAAGTGCATTTTAACGCACCGGCCTTTAACGACAGACCAGCTAGGCATATCGCCTTAACGTTCGACACCTGGCTAAAACTGCAGACCCTTGATTACGCCGCCGATGCGGTTATTCGCGACCAGGGGAGTGACGAAGCGAAATTTTATGTGGGTGACATCTTTGTCAGCTGTGCCTATTTCAACGACCAGCTCCTGGTGCATATACGGAAATGGAAAATGAGGTTAGATACGCAAGAGCGTGTTCCTTGTCCTCAGGGTGTCACCTTGAAAATAACGGCGTGGCGGAAGTTGCAGAGTCTCACAGCTATAATTCATGAAGCCCTGTCTGACCAGGTGACTCAGTATATTTGTAAGAAGTACATCGACACATTCATGGATCATGTCAGACCTCGCATTCGACACTTGCGTATCGAAGCATGTGCAGGCTGTGTCAACAACAGTCCGATAAACATGCATACGTGTCTGGAGAATATAATACCATCATACGCGCTGATCACTGAGGCACTACAGGGCGTGACCGAGGAGCAAATTGCCCTGGCATTGGAAGCTGCCTGCGCTCCCAGAATTCCACGTGAACAGATTGCTACCTACATCTACGTGCACCAGGGGCGGAAAGAGTTCAAACAAGTCTTGCTGCATAACTATTGAACATTTCAAGTCTTGTGTTGAAAACATTCAGACATTTACCGTATTCCTACATGCTACGTTCATTGAAGCGCCTTCATAGTGTATAATTGTATAAAAATTCAATACTCAAGAGTTTACTGTTAATTGTATTAAAATTCAATACTCAGAATTTTACTGTGGTGAAGACGTTCATTCTATTGTGTTAGTCTTGTTGTATAAATATTGAACATTTTCAAGTCTTATTGCATTGGAAGATTCAGACATTATCGTATTCCTACATTCTATGTTCATTTTTATGTTCATTCTATGTGCATTGAAGCGCCTTCATAGCGTATAATTGTATTAAAAATCAATACCCAGAGTCTGGTGAACACGTTCATTCTATTTGTGTCAATAAAAATAGTAGAAAATTCAAAAAATGGCTGTTAGTGTTCATTCTTTTGCAAAGATAATTGTATTAAAAAAATTCAACATTAAGAGTTTATTGTGGTGAAGACCTTAGGTTTTTTCATAGGGGTGGTGGGAGCTGGTGTTTTTTGTGCTTTGAGTTAGAAGTTCTCTTTCGAAAACATTGGGTGGCCCTGAAAAGGGTCTTTGAAAAAGTGTTACGACACTTGTTTTATGAGCGGTAGATTCTCTTTACCCCGGCCACCTGCTTCCTACACACGGGACACTTGATCTTTAAATGCTGTTCGTCCGTTTCAGCGCAGTGGCACGTGTCACCTATACATGTTAGCGTCACCCAGCATTCTTCACATAGGCATACATGCCCGCACGGAAATAGGGCGTACAGGCTTTCCTCGTCTGTACACACGCTGCAGCTTGATTTACTTTCTTCCTTATGTAGGTCTTGTTGTTGTTGTAAATTCACAGCGTCCATTTGATCCATGTCTTGTCTCATGTGATTAATTTGCTCGTTCAGGCGGGTTACCTCGGCCCAAGAGCATGGTGGTGGTGGTGTTGTTGTTCTTGTTGTTGTTGTTGTTGTAGGTGGCGTTGTTTCGGTAGCCGGCGTTGTTATAATTGGTGTTTGGGTAGCCGCTGTATTTGCTGGGGGTCTGTTACTGTTTAACCACTCTAGGTCGGGGAGTTCTTCATCGTCCGTAGGTACATCCTCATCTTCTTCCATTGCCACCCTCCTGATCTCCTCGTCTTGTTCTTCACTTCGCCGTCTCATCAACCTCGCATCTTCTTCCATTGCCACCCTCCTGAGCTCCTCGACTTGTTCTTCACTTCGCCGTCTCATGGTTTCGTCGGCAATAACCCGCTCAAAGCTTGTAATTATTGTCACTCCATCACCATGTTCTTCACTCGTAATCACCACTCTGTGTTCTCTAGGATCGTTGAATAACCTTCGTCTTGTACCCATGATTGTAGTTGTGAATCAATGGCAACATACTACGCGGCGTGTGAGTGGGTCCAAGATGGCGGCATGGTACCTGCTAAAAATTTTTGTGTTTTATTTTCCCAACTTTAAACCGGTCTCATTTTTGCAATAAATGTGAGTTCACTGCAGCATGTTTATCGAAAATAAAAAGTAGGAAATTTTATTCTTGGGCTACGGTAACACAGCCCATTTGACACCCATAGCTGTACTCACATTTGCCTGCACACTGTATAGTGCTGTGTTACCGTAGCCCGTGTGATACGATAAAATTTCCTAGTTTTCTTTCGATAAACCGGCTGCAATTTTCAGGGTGACATTATAAGGCTGTGAGGAACATACTTGACGTATTTTTACCCAGGAAAACCGATTTATTTCCAGTGTACCGGGTTTTCCACACTACCCTAACCATAACGTTACGGGTCTAAAAATCGATAAAATCATTAAAATAGTGGCTTAGTTTACCGCTACCCTTCTAAATTTTTCAATGCTACACGATCAGTTGCCCCAGTTCAACTTGAAATAAATTTTATACGTGCACTCGCATTTATTGCAAAATGACATCGGTTTAAAATTGGAAAAGAAACACAAAATATTTCTCCAGCGTAAGCCAGCACAAAAATATCATGGAGCGATTTCGCTCACGTCCGCGCGTTACACTATAAATAGCGCGCAGTATTTAGTCATTCATTCACAATTATGCCAGTCTGTATGAGATGTGGAGAAGCTTTTCATTTTACCAGTGCAAATTCACCAGCCTATTACACCGTTTTTGACCAGCCTGAGTCCACAGTCATGGAGTCATCCCTGGGTGAAGCTCAAACCATGGATATTGACAACCTGTTACAAGAGTTCATGATAGATGATGAACTACAACTGCTAGAGAACATCGATATGGTACATGATGAGCCATGGCTGGATGATATTATACAAGACCTATTTAAAGATGAAGAACAACCACAGGGCGGCGATAATGAAGACCACCCAGGAGCGACACCGGATCTTAGTGACCACCCAGGAGCGACACCGGATCTTACGGCACTCGAATACCAACGATTTGACGAAATGGACCGAGTGCTAGAAGATATCTACAAACAACAACATGAAGAACAAAGTCTCCAAGCTGAAGGAGAAGAAGAAGAAGAAGGAGAAGAAGGAGAAGGAAAAGAGCAGAAGAGGAAAGACTCAAGAAAAAACAGAAGAAGAATAAGAGAGAACAGAAGAAAAATAAGCGAAAAAGAAAACGAACAAATTGAAGACGTCATGCACTACGCTACCGCAATAGAAAGAAGACTGGCACCCAACACAGAATGCGAAGCAGCACAATATTTACGCTGCGTGGAATGCTGTAATCACTTCGCCAAATACGCCATTTTCCCCTGTGGGCATCAAGCCTTGTGTATAGCCTGTATACACCGACATGCCCGATTACCAGAGTTTCCGGACGATTACAACCCCATAGTGTGTAAACTCATAGCGTTGAAATGCCCGGTGTGTACTGTGAGAAGGGAATCCCACCTGTCCCCAACGATGTAACCCCTTACATCTTCCAAAGGCCCTTTTCAGGGCCAACCAATCTTTCCGGAAGAGGAAACTTGTAAACTCAAAGCACAAAAAAAAATAACACCAACTCCTGCACATGCACACATACCTAGGTAACAATAGGTAAATAACACATCAATTTCCAGGTTAAAGTCCATTCCTATCTTTATAATATTACCCCAATGCATGTACAGCACTGGCGCCAGTGATGCATTCTGGGTCACGTCAGAATCCCTTCATTTTACACGAAATTCACCTAGTGTAAATTTCCATGTTAAATGATTGCGTCTATTTATAACTTTAGAATGGATGTACACGTCGCTGATTGGTGGCCTACAAGGTGCCTACGCCCAGGTCCGCGCGACCACCCTTCCTGGGTTAACTCACAATCCGCCTATTTTGCACGAAAATTCACAATTCCTAGGTTAAATGATTGCGTGTATTGATATAACATTACGGTTGGCCCTGAAAAGGGTCGCATGTACAGCACTAGCGCCAGTGATGCATTCTGGGTCACGTCAGAATCCTTTCAATTTACACGAAATTCGTCTAGTGTCAATTGCCTTGTTAAATCATTGCGGCTATTTATAACATTAGAATGGATGTACACGTCGCTGATTGGTGGTCTACAAGGTGCCTACGCCCAGGTCCGCGCGACCACCCTTCCTGGGTTAACTCACAATCCTCTGATTTTGCACCAAATTCACAATTCCTAGGTTAAATGATTGCGTGTATTGATATAACATTGGGGTTGGCCCTGAAAAGGGTCGCATGTACAGCACTGGCGCCAGTGATGCATTCTGGGTCACGTCAGAATCCCTTCATTTTACACGAAATTCACCTAGTGCAAATTCCCACGTTAAATGATTGCGTCTATTTATAACATTAGAATGGATGTACACGTCGCTGATTAGTGGCCTACAAGGTGCCTACGCCGAGGTCCGCGCGACCACCCTTCCTGGGTTAACTTACAATCCTCTGATTTTGCACCAAATTCGTCTATGGCCAATTCCTAGGTTAAATGATTGCAGATAACATTACAGCCCGAATCATCACGGACTTGCACGAAGGGTGGAAATGTAACGGGTACGGATAAAGAGAGGTGGGCACCTATAACGTGTACGGCTACGGACTAGGGGTTTTACTCACGAGTCATCACGGACTTTCACGAAGGGGAAGAATCGATATATACAGATTTGCCTCGTCGGTGTTTTGTCATTCACCACTATGGCAGCGCACGGAGCACTTGGGGAGCTTGCCTTCTTCCAACTCACGCCTGACGTCATCCTCATCGTCTATGACCATGAACTGCAGCTCATCGAAGAACATCCCCGAGAGGTGAAGCTATGTTTAACCCTAGCAGGATGGACTCTATTGACACGGTTGTTACAGCGTATAGCGCTGTGGGAGCGCTCGCTCGAGCTGCCCATTCCCAAGGCATCAGTCGAACTGAAGTTCGAGACTGGTTAAAAACCCAAGACACTTATAGTTTACATCGAGCAGCCCGACGACATTTTCGCCGTAACCGAGTCATCGTAGGAGGCATAGACGCACAATGGCAGGCTGATTTAGTCGATATGAGTCGATTTGCACCCCACAATGATGGACATCGGTACATGTTGACCTGTATCGATATTTTATCCAAGTATGCATGGGTACTACCCATTCGCACCAAAACAGGAGAGAATCTGGTACGGGCGTTCCAGCAGATTTTCAAGACGGGGCGCAAACCCCTCTATTTGCAAACGGATGAAGGCACAGAATTTCTCAACCGACCCTTTCAAGCCTTTCTTAAGAAACAGAAGGTATTTTTCTTCCATACGTACAACGAGACCAAAGCCTCTGTGGTGGAACGATTCAATCGGACCTTCAAAGGACGAATGCACAAGTATTTTACCGCCAAAAACACCCGACGGTACATCGATGTACTACCTCAACTGGTCCAAGGGTACAATCGAGCCTATCATCGCAGTATCCAGCGAGCTCCCCTCGATGTGACAGAACGCAACGCACATCAAGTGCGTCGTACGCTGTACTCACCCAGTCCACCACCACTCACGTCACCCCGTTACAAACGAGGAGATGTGGTACGGATCAGTAAAGTGAAAGGACAATTTGAGAAAAGTTACTTGCCCAACTGGAGTGACGAGCACTTTGTGATCGTTCGCCATAAACCTCGACAGCCACACGTCTATCAACTGGAAGATCTACAAGGAGAAACACTGCAAGGCACGTTTTACGAGGCGGAATTACAACCCATAGTGAAAACACCGAAAGACTACTACACGGTGGAAAAGATTTTGAAAACGGAACGTCGACGTGGCATCCCCTATCATTTCGTCAAATGGCAAGGTTGGCCCCGTTCGTTTAATTCCTGGGTGTCAGGCCGTGACATGAAACGACTATAAATTCTACCTAATATCGCCTCCATCCTTCAGTGTGGGGTTGTACCATGGATAGTGCGCATCTACCCTTACTGTTACGGACTCGAAAAGCACAAGTCGGTACTGTAGTGTGTCTAGTAGTGCTTCTGGGTACCTTATTTGGAGGCGTGTTCTACGATTTGGCGTACGTGATATCCTGTTTCAACACCATTCGTCCAATTCCACCTCAATCATCCACCACTTCCACCACCACCACTACGACTCCCTCTCCTACGACGCGGCCTACCCCATCCACGACGTCAACTCACCGCCAAGTATCAACCCAGAGACTACGCACCCCACACACTCCTACGACGCCCCGTACTACTACTACTACGACTCGACCTCACCACCCGCCTCCGTCTACCCTGAGACACCCATCACCCAGTACACCACCCACGACGCTAAAAACATTTAGAGTGGACTTCGGTGAATCACGTTTACCACGGCAACGGTACCCAGTGGGGTACCCATACGAGCCCCCGGTACGATCCACACCATAAATCACCCTCATAAAACTATGGATCCTCGGTGGCAGCATCCTTTGACGTGTCTCATCGCTGGACCGACAGGGTCGGGAAAAACACACTTCGTTCAACGCCTCATCCAACACGGGTCAGCCCTCATTTCACCTCCCGTAGCTCGCATCCTGTGGTGTTATGGAGCTTGGCAACCGGCGTACGAGGAACTGGCACGTCTCCCGGGACTCACCTTAGTGGAAGGATTACCCCCTGAGGATACGCCAAAAGACACGTTGGTCGTGGTGGACGATCTCATGACGGAAACGGACAGTCGAATCACCCGTCTCTTTACCAAAGGAAGCCATCATCGTCGGTTGAGCATTATCTACATCGTGCAGAATCTCTTCAGTAAGAACAAAGAGCACAGGAACATTAGTTTGAATGCTCAGTATGTGGTGTTATTCAAAAACCCCAGAGACGCCTCCCAAATTATGCACCTGGCCCAACAGATGTACCCTAAAAACACGGCCTTTGTACGAGAAGCCTTTGAAGATGCTACCCAAGGAGCTCACGGGTATCTACTCATCGACTTGAAACAAGACACCCCCTCCACCCTTCGATTGCGCACCCACATTATTCCCGGAGAGGTACAGACGGTGTACACACCCAAATAAAAGAAGCAACAACCCACTCTAGCCGTCACAATCATGTCTGCACGGATACGCAAGCACGCGCCGGCCCTCCGCGTATTACGCAGCGCGCCACCGGAGGTGGGCCGGGCCCTGGTGCGCGGCGCGGATCCCGACTTGGTACGGTGTTTGTGTGAAGTGGCGCATAATGTGTTAAAAGGCAATGTTCCGCTCAGTCCTCTGCAGAAAGGGAAATTGCAACGGCACAAGGCGGGTCTCCGAACGTTGGTGAAGAAGACGGGTTGTGTCAAGAAAAAGAAACAGGTGTTACAGCGAGGTGGATTTCTCGGCGCACTCCTCGCACCCTTAGCCGCTACCGTACTGGGACCGTTACTAGGCTCCATCTTGGGACGCTAACGTCATGGAACATACGAAAAAAATGATGCTGGTGGAACTTCGACTGTTACAGAGTTTGCAATCACCCTATCCCGTGCCTGCCACAGTGCAACAACTCCAGTCTCTGGACGAAGAGATGAATAGTATACTCCAACGTCGACTACCCGATCACGAGAAAATTCAACTCTACCATCATACGCTGAACCGGTACCAGACGTTTATGGATCAATATAGAGGGAGTACACCACTCCCACAACTACCTGCAACGCCCACACTCACACCACCACCGCCCACCCCTCACCCTCAGCTGGAAGAGGAAGTGTTGGCCAGTGTGCCTAAAGCCTTCAAGACCAAGGCGCGTTTATTGTTGGACCGGGTGAAACAGAATTCCGATATGGGTTGGAACGATGAGGGAAAACTGCTGATTCGAAACCAAGTGGTGCCGGGGTCTCATATGACCGATTTGATCAACGATATGGTACGTTCTCGCAAACACTCTAATCCACCGGGCTGGGAAGCCTTTGCTCAGGGGTTAAAAGACACGCACACCCCTCAAGAATTGGTAGGGAATCCTAACCGTTGGGCCTTTATGCAGCAATCGACCCGACACCAACCACCACCACCACCACCACCACTTGGGCCCCCATGTCACCGCCCAAAACACCACAACGACGACGGGGACGTACTGTTCACAGATCTAAGTCACCGCGACGATCACAACGCCGAGGTAAGGCGCCCAAGGCCTGGGAGCCTTATTAGGGGAGTAGGGAAAGTATAAAAACCCGGTGCAGAAGCCAGAAAAGCTCAGTCGTCATGTTTTACCTGACGTTGCCCAGTAATAGTTCACTCGATGTGTTTCCTGACAACACCTTGGCCAAGTATGTGACTCAATTACCACAACCGTTACATTTACCTGGCCGGTGGGAATGTGGACTGGTAGATATTCAGTACCCTTACTCATGGTACAACGTACGAGACCAAGAAGTATGGTACGACGTCACCTACGAAGGCAAAGTAACCAAACTGACGCTCCCCGAAGGCCAATACGATACGCCCCAGAAGTTCATAGAGGGTCTGCTCTCCTTGTTGGAGTACAAGTCTCTACGGAAGGTGACGAATAGTTCAAAACCCATGATAGCCTATCCCTTCAAGAATCACGTGATCTTGGCTGTCATCGCACACAACGACCAGGCCTGTATCCTGTTGAGCCCTAACGTGGCTGTGAAACTCAGTCCTACACTACAGCAAATGTTAGGTCTGCCTTACAGCGTCTACACGGGACCCACCACTGACAACGGTGACGTTGTGATGGATATGAAAGTAGGTATGTACGGACTCTACGTCTGCTCGGACGCAGTGGACAGCCATATTGTGGGCGATGTCAACACACCTCTGTTACGGGTGGTCCCCATTAGCAAGACGTATGGCAATCAAGTCAACCAGAGTTTCAACCATATACTCTACCTGCCCGTACGACATACCGATATCAACACGATCACGGTGGATATAAGAGATGACACGGGACACCCGGTCGCATTCGAACGAGGGAAAGTGGTGCTGACACTTCATTTCCGACAAGCCCGTTCTCCTCACTTCGTATAATGTACGTGCCTTACCAGTGCCATACGCCCAGCTATGCCGACTACTACAAGAAACAAACGGGAGGAGGCTTGCCCATCTTTAGCGGTGCACGCATGCAACGAGGTCACGGATTGGGAAACATACTGGGCAGCATTGTGAAAACGTTCTTACCCTTGGTGACACGGGGTCAAAGCGGTGGAAAAACAAGCGGTACGCAGTGGATTGCGCGTGGCCGGTGATGTGATGGGAGGCACAGCACCCCGACAAGCCTTCAAACGACGGGCTAAAGAAGCAGGCAGCGTCTTGATCGCCAAAGCCCTTAAAAGACAACCACGGACACAGCGAAGAGTCATTCGACGTCCAGCACACCGACGACGCACACCCCGGAGGAATAAGACCAAGAAGAAGAAGAAGAGTAGTAGGAGAGACATCTTCGCATAATGGCATTCATTCACTCCGAGTCGTGTCCGTCTACCAACAGTGAATTGGATTTGTGGACTATTTCACCCACCCAGACCAGTGTAGCCGAAGGACGTTGGGTAGAACATCGACCCCTGGCTAGCCTGACGGGGACGGGACCTGTGGAATTTACCATTGAAAACAAAGATACGGCCTACCTGGATTTAGCCCACACCTACTTGTACGTGAAAGCCAAAATAGTGGACGCAGCCAGGGCCGACGTAGCGGATGATGCAGTAGTAGGCCCAGTGAACCTTTGGCTGCACTCTTTGTTCCAACAGGTAGATATGAGTCTGAGCGATAGACTCATCAGTACGTCCACCAATACGTACCCGTACCGAGCCTACATGGAGACGCTGTTGTCGTACGGTGCAGATGCCAAAAAATCACACTTGCAAGCCTCACTGTACTACAAGGATACACCCGGATCCATGAATAGCGTGCTGGCTGCCAATAATGGATTCACCGCGCGCAAAAACCTAGCAGCCGATAGCAAGTCCGTCGATATGATGGGACGACTGCACGCCGATCTGTTCCTGCAAGACCGCTACATGATGAACGGTGTATCCATAAAGATCAAGTTGATCCGTTCCACACCCGCGTTCGCCTTGATGGCCGCTGGAGAGGACCCCAATTACAAGATCGTCCTAGAAGATGCAGCCCTGTTTGTGCGTACGGTGGATTTGCAACAGGGAGTGTTGGTGAGTCACATGAAAGCCTTATCGAAAAAACCAGCCCTGTACCCCATCCGACGCGTACAGACCAAGGTGTTCTCTGTGCCAACAGGTACGATGATGGCCAATCGTGAAAATTTATTTCTAGGGGATCTCCCTAAACGTGTTACCATAGCGTGTGTGACCAACACCGCTTTCAATGGAACGTGGGATGAGAATCCGTTCGCCTTTCAACATTTCAACCTGAACTTTTTGGCACTGCACGTGGCTGGCCATCAAATTCCAGCCCGGCCATTACAACCCGATTTTGGTAACCAAAACTATGTGCGGAGCTACCTGAACCTGTTTACAGCCACAAGACAAAACAACCAGGACGAAGGAAATACCATCACTCGACGAGACTTTCACCGTGGGTACACGTTGTTCGCCTTCGACCTCACCCCCACCTTGGAACACGATCATCAACTGGCCTTGCTCAAGAAAGGAAACCTACGGTTGGAACTGCGTTTTGCCGTCGGTCTAGCCCAGACCATTAACGTGATTTGCTACGCCGAGTTTGATAACGTCATCAGCGTGGATCAGCAAAGAAACGTGCTGTATGACTACGCCAACTAGAGTCATGGATACAGAGTAGCTGATAGCCATACTCCAGCGAGATCCTAAGGTCCCCTTTCGAGGTGTGTTTCCACGCAATGTGTTTCCCACCCATTCCACCACCCCAGCAGCCTACATCCTGAATACAGACCCTGGGTCTCGACCCGGTGAACATTGGGTAGCTGTGTACGTGGACACCCTAGGCCAAGGCGAATACTTTGATTCCTACGGACTTGCACCCCTACATCCCGATTCATGGACGTATCTACTACAGTGTGGCGTTGGAATACTCAAAGATTACAAGGACCCTTGAGTAGTGTGTGCGGACAGTACTGTCTGTTTTATCTGACTCACCGGAGTAGAGGACATTCTATGCCAACGATCGTACACATGTTTGATGATTATTGTCAAGCCGAAGACCGTGATGTCCTCGTCTATGACTGGACGGCCTCTCGTTTTAATGTGCATGCTCCATTTCTCTGGTTAACTTAAATGCACTGCGCGCAGGCCACTTGTTTTTGTTATGACGTTATTGTTCTGACGTTCATTGATGTTCAATAAAAATCATGAAAAAACACAAAAAATGATGGGTTTGACTTTTTTTTATTTAAGTCAACAAGAAGGGGAGTTACACTATGTACAATAGAATACAGGTGGTATGTACAATAGAATAGTAGTGGTATGTATAAGGTACCAAAAAAAATTCTGTCAGGAGTAGGATTCGAACCTACGCCAGCTCTTCGCCGACCAGCACTTAATACCGGCGCCTTAGACCACTCGGCCATCCTGACTTTTACAGTTTTTAACTCGTGTATCAACAGTCATAGTGTGTGTTCCGTTCACAAGTCCAAGTAAGTGGTACTGATGCCATCGGCCAGCACTTTCCGTTTCGGGTAAAAGAAAGTAAAGGCGGCTCGTTGCTGAATGTACGTCCGCATCTGGTGGTCCACCACCCGAAATCCTCGGTTAGTGCCACTCGCACTGGCCTGGCTTTGCAGCACGTTCAGGTACAAGGCTTTGTCGATGTTGGGATCGCGCCGGCTCACCCCTTTGCAGCTAAACTTATTTTCGTCTCCCCCGTAACAGTAATACGTCTTGGAGGAGAGAGCAATCACTCCACTCCAGCTTGAAGAGGCCCGGCGTACGCTTATCGTACTGGTAATGGTCACGTCGAGGTAGCCACTGGTCCCGTTCCGCTTCATACTGTGTACGTAACTCAGGTTTCACCAGGGACTCCCAATCCGCATTAGAGACGGCCATGTAGGCCGAGTCCGTATCCATCTCCATGAGTTGCCAGTCTGATGGATTAAAATACACACCCATGAAATCATAGAGAAACTGCAGCATCCTCAGCTTGGCCACATGGTATACCATACATCCAATCTGCAGGGGTAGGTTGTAACGGATAGTCTTTTTAGCTAAAGTGATTTCATAGGTGTCGTCATCGATGACCTCCACGGAGCGAAACAGAGGAGAATTCACTTTTTTGCGGCCTTGGGAAGTAGTACAAATGTTCACGTTCACGTGCTTATCCTGGTTCGTGACCGTTTTTCCATAATACCCATTGCCCGTCAACTTCCACGATTCACCGATGATGGCCTTACTCGGGTCTTGGTCACCTTGACGACGGGCAGACGTCACGATGTCGGCATTCTCCGCAAAACAGGCGTTGGGTACGTACTGTATCACTTGGTATATTTTGGTAATTTCCAAACCGTGGCTCATGTACCACTGCGGTAGCGGAGTGCCCAGCAAGATTTTCTCTGCCCACATACTGCCAATCAACATCCGTCGAGGTCGAGGCAAACACTCGTGTTGCTCCGCATAGGCCCCCATGGTGTCTCCAATATCATCCCGACCCACCAGCGTGTTCTTAAAGATGGGAGGGCACTGGGCGAAGAGAGGCTTGAGAGTGTCGGGAACATGCAAATCACATTCGACAAAGCCGTAGAGGTCCCCCGAACGAATGGCGTCGAACATCTGTGGCAGACTCAGGAGTCGTCGACGATTCAACGGGTACTCGCGCTCTTTTAGGAAACGCCGTAAATGGGGCAGGGCCTGGCACATGGTGTGAAATTCACACTCCCACATTTCGATCAGATGGTATCCTCTCTCTTTCACATAATCACCATTCTCCACCACTTCTTCCCGTAATTCTTCCGGTGTTTTTCCACGTCGTTGGTTGAAGCGTCCAGCGCTGAAATGGCATCCGTGGCCGTGCCAATAGCAACCGTAAAATTGGAATACGGTCGGTGTCCTACCCACCAGGGCAAACCCATCGACGGAGAGTCGACGATCTCCTATCCGCTTCTCTGTGGCGTTGGTTTGGTGTCGTATATAAATTCCCCGTCGATAGGCTTCCCAATCCAACCACTGATCAGCCAGATGCTTGTAGGGAGTGCGTTGCGGTGTAAAATGCCGACCTTCCGCCAACCAACGTGTATAATGGCCACTGGGCATAGGTTGGGCCAGAGACCACAGGTACAAGGCATTGGCATCGAATCCGATGATCTTAGCACAGGGTTTTCCACTGGGGAGAGTAGTGACGTCCTTCTCGTGATAACGGTGAAAAATAAGACTCGGTCCGCCAACAATGTTCTGCTTTAGACAATCATGCATGTCTGCATCTTTTTGCTGTATCAGCGAGAAGTACGTAGGACACTCTTGAAAAAGATGGCGAAGCGCCACACCCGGTAAACTCAAGCACTCCTTGAAGATATCAACGTGCATCTCACGACGAAACAGTTGAACCATTTTCTCGGCCGCTTCCAGGAAAGGAACCACATCTAAGTTATTATACCATATGAGGAAATCTCGCAAGGTCTGCATATGTTGATCGTTCCATACCTGCTGTAGTTCCCGGTACGTGTCTTCCGGACATTCCACTTGCTTCAAATCATCAAAGAAGGCATCCCGGGGTGGCAACTGTGTTTCCTCCAAACAGTCGAGCGTCGATATATACGTGTAAGGGAACCTCCCTTTGGTTTGTGCACAGTCATACGCCTTCACCCACTGATCATAGCTATAATTAGGAGCCAAGTAGTTCCGTACATCCAGGAAATACAGTGATGTGGTAGTGAGGGCCATATGATTATTGATCTTCTTGATGACGGACTTGATGGTATTCGCCTGGGCCAAGTAGGGGTAGAGAAATTCCTTCACCATGTTCAAGTCATATCGCCCCGAGTTGAAACCCAGCACCGGTAACTGGCCTAGATATTGTAGGAAGCGCGCTTTCAATTTCTCCGCATACGGTTTCGGTAAAGGCACATCCTGCGACTGCATGGGCTGCGACTCCGGCTCCGACTCGGACTCGGACTCTTCATCGTCACTAAACGCTACACCC
>JAVTVY010003398.1:0-32795 GCA_036873755.1 Hanleya hanleyi | reverse complement strand
GATTTGGGTAGGAAAAAACGATTTGCCCACAGGTATGGTTACGATTAAAAGTTGAGTAAGAACCGTGACATATCTTTTCAATCTATGAACCGTTTGGACCAATTGACCATTTTGTTTAATAAAGTCACTTCTCATACATCATGCAAGACTTACTGTTACGTATCACACAGCTATCCAGCAATGTGTGAGATTAACCGTTTCCAAATAAATGAAGTGAATAGTCGCAGAGTTTTGCTATAGTTTGTTAGGTGAATAACGGAGAGGGTTAATTTTGTGGAAACTTTTGATCTGATTACAACCGTAAAGCGCTTCAGAGAAGATTACTTCAAATTACCTTATTTTATTGATCTAAACTCTTATGAAAGGATTCATTTTGCTAATAGAAATACATTTATTAACAATTCACTTTCCTGTGGTACATGGTAATAATTGAATAACTGCTTTAACAGAAGCCATAATCATCCAGACGGGGTCTGAAATGCAATCAACGTTAATATATTGGATATTGAACTCAATTAGTTGTTAAGTCACATGCCTGAGCAGTTCGTCTAAAACAATTTTCACCTTCCGGTATATCTTTAAAACCACTTTTGAGGGTTACGATCGGCTTTTAGATTCCTAAAGTCGATTATGTGCAGTTGGAAAGCTAAGAAGTACAGCAAAGTATCGAGATTAACCAACGAAACGGGATCCATGTCAAGGAGTCATATACGACTTCTGTTTAAGTCTCGTCAGAGCACTGTGTGATTTCCAGCTAACCATAGATAGAGAGAGAACAATATGATACAATACAATACCTTCATACATGCCGACTATATATCTGAACGCGTGCACGTGAACTAAATATAATAGTCCTATTATTTTTCTGGAAATAATATTTCATACTGTTTATAATTTTATCAATTGTAAAATTTGAACAAAAAAATTACAAGATGATTTACCGGTTTCCGCCGCTCTTGAACTAGATAAGCACAATTATTTTTCTGGAAGTACGGTTTCTTGCGGTTTAGAATTTGATCAACTGTAAAATCTGTGGAAAAATACATGATTTACTCGTTTCTACCGCTCTTCCAATTAAACTCTACATTAAAAGGGATGTGGAGAACCATGTCGGAGTACTGGAAAGGAGTCAGAATACCCCATAGACAAATATACTGACTGCATATTTTTAAAAATATCAGAACCAAAAGTGATCCCTGTGATGATTTGTATCCCAGCCATGCTTTTATTGTTGAAGTTCGTGTAGACATCTTGAAGGACATGACCACTCGGCCACAAGCACCGGCTTGAGCTCAAATATGGAGAAAGCAAATGGAGCCAATATGCGATCTGCTTCATACGGGAATATATATTGATATATATATCAGAAGTTGGAATGTATATTGTTATTCTTAGAGATCAGACGTATTAGACCTACTCTGACATTGTGTCAGCGATGAGAGGTACATGTAACGTGATAACAAGGTTTCATCAGATGCGCTATCCGAAGGTCTTGCTAGCTCCAATCTATCGCATGAATCGAAGGTTGCAACTAGAATAGCATCAATCAGATAAAATAAAGAGGGTATTCATGTTGCTAAGCCACTGGATCTTCTGATTTATTTTGCTTTCTCATCCATATGATCTCCATACGCTAATTATATGGAATATCTAATGTTCGAGAAGAATAGAACTGAGGCATCAAATCGCAGTAATTTAAAATTCACAATGTTACTCACGGTTGTTTATTGCGCCATTTCAACAGCTTTATATTTACCAAATCAAATAAATTTCCATATAGATGTGTGATTGCCCTAAATTTGTTCTCAATGTTGGAAAAAAGAGCATTCTTTGCAGCAACACAGCACAATGATTTGATCATATCCATCGATCGTTAATCAATCGAAATAGAATCCTTACATACTTGGCTTATTTGGTAGCAGGATCAGACCAACCACCTAAGACGCTATTTATTTGCACGGCTTGATTTGCGCAAGTATCGGTTGAAGCGACACCGACAGAAGGTATGTTGTACAACGAACAATACCTGCATAAGATCAGTCGAAACATTTCTCCTAATATTCACCTAAATTTACATGAATCCAAGTGTCGTTTGTAAGCATGTTAGTGCTTGTTGTGATCTTCCTCTTGTTGTGCTATATACAGCGTGCATGATGAGAAGAAACGTAGAAGAAATGGTTTGAGTCTTTCGAGACGCTATTCAGTAATGACATGAACTCGTTGAGGGAGGATGCTGAGACGACACACTCGTCATGTTACAACTCCATCATTAGACATTATCCCATGTATGATTCTTGTATACAGCCTAAAATAGAATATCTTTACCAGGCAAACATTCAGGAGTGATTATAATAGGCAAGCAAAAAAACAAAACAACAAAAACCAAAAAAAAGAGAGAAAAAAAAACACGTTGTGCAGCTCAATTGGCTTGCTGATCGAAATTTTGAACTTTTGTGCTACAGATTCTGTTTGATTTCAGCAAGGAACTGTTGCATAACGATGTGTCTTTATGCTCGCTTTGATTACCATTTGAGAGAGTCAATTGTCGATGTAGCGGATTTCGATATTACTAAAAACCATGGCTTTGGCAAGTACATTTCATATATATTGTGTTCATAACATAATTTAGCTAGGCTTCCATTATGCTTGGCATTCGTTGGCCATTTAATCCTACATTGACATTCAGTTTGTAATATCATTTTAAAGTTGAAATGAAGAAAGCAATGAAACAGTACGCTTTAGAGTTTTTCAACATGGTCAATCATCGAAAGAACTTTGAGCCGCTTAATTGTCTACTGAGAAGATGTTTAGCCCACCATCACCAGATGATGGTGGGCTGTTCAAATCACTTTTCGTCCGTGGTCCGTCGTCCGTCCGTCCGTAAACAATTCTTGTTATCGTGTTTTCTGCATGGATCTTTCTCAAATTTGGTACACAGGTTCCCCTTGGGGTCTAGTTGTGCAAGATACCTTTTCTGGTCCGATTCGAAAACCAATATGGCCACCAGGCAGCCAGCTTGGATTTCCCCATGAAACTTTGTTATCGTCATTTCTCAGGAAGTACTGCATGAATCTTTCTCAAAGTTGATACACAGGTTCCCCTTCGGCTCTAGTTGTGCAAGATACCTTTTCTGGTCCGATTCGAAAATCCAATATGTCCAATTTCCCCATGAAACTTTGTTATCGTCATTTCTCAGGAAGTACTGCATGAATCTTTCTCAAATGTGGTACACAGGTTCCCCATTAGGGTCTAGTTGTGCAGGATACCTTTTCTGGTTCGATTCGAAAATCCAATATGGCCACAAGGCAGCCACCTTGGATTTCCCCATGAAAACTTGTTATCGCGATTTCTCAGGAACTACTGCATGGATCTTTCTCAAATTTGGTACACAGGTTCCCCTTGGGGTCTAGTTGTGCAAGATACCTTTTCTGGTCCGATTCGAAAACCAATATGGCCACCAGGCAGCCAGCTTGGATTTCCCCATGAAACTTTGTTATCGTCATTTCTCAGGAAGTACTGCATGAATCTTTCTCAAAGTTGATACACAGGTTCCCCTTCGGCTCTAGTTGTGCAAGATACCTTTTCTGGTCCGATTCGAAAATCCAATATGTCCAATTTCCCCATGAAACTTTGTTATCGTCATTTCTCAGGAAGTACTGCATGAATCTTTCTCAAATGTGGTACACAGGTTCCCCATTAGGGTCTAGTTGTGCAGGATACCTTTTCTGGTTCGATTCGAAAATCCAATATGGCCACAAGGCAGCCACCTTGGATTTCCCCATGAAAACTTGTTATCGCGATTTCTCAGGAACTACTGCATGGATCTTTCTCAAATTTGGTACACAGGTTCCCCTTAGGGTCTAGTTGTGCAAGATACCTTTTCTGGTTCGATTCGAAAATCCAATATGGCCACCAGGCAGCCATCTTGGATTTCCCCATGAAACCTTGTTATCGCGATTTCTCAGGCTCTACTGCATGGATCTTTCTCAAATTTGGTACACAGGTTCCCCTTGGGGTGTAGTTGTGCACGATACCTACCCTGGTCCGATTCGAAAATCCAATATGGCATGCCAAAGTGTCAAAGATCCAGTACCCAATGATGACACGTGCAAAAAAAATAAAAATAAAATAAAAATACTACAAAACGAAGTTTCAACATTACTGCCCGGACCGGATACCTTCAGTATTAAGTATTGTACCATCTTACTATTTTCGAGCATGGTATCATAAAAGAGATATCTCAAACTAGCCCAGTAAACAGAACAGAATTAGCATTCGTTCCTAATTATAAAATCTTAAGTATGTTTCATAGTTCATGCCAATGTGTCAAAGATCCAGTACCCAATGATGACACGTGCAAAAAAATAAAAAAATAAAATAAAAATACTACAAAACGAAGACGAAGGATCCTCCGTACATGTACATTCACTTTCAGACTAACTTTGCTCATTTCTCTTGCACTATAACAACCGACATAAGTACACTTTCTAGAAATCTTGAAACTCCTGAAACTTAGAAAGATTATATCTTGGTGTTTTCCAGTGTCCCTTTTTCGATCTTTTTCGCTTAGATTCGAAATTCTGTAAACAAAAGTACAAATCAATCGTTTGTTCTTCGTAACAATGGACAAAGGAGGCAAGAAGTTTTTTTTGTGGTTCGGAAGGGGGGTGCTTACTTTTCTTACTGGTCCAATCAGGGGGGTACTTACTTTTTTGCCAACTTAGTTTAGGGGGGGAGCGTGGACACTTTTTTGGTGTCTCAAGCGTTGTTGGGGGTATTGTCATCATGTATGTTAATTACTATGGGGTGGGGGTCACTAGGTCAAACTATTGGTTAAACTAGGTAACTTGTTACTGTAGTCTGTCCATTTTAATAAGTCGTCTACTTTGGAGCTTGTCAAAAATCAGTAGTTAACTCTGCATAAATTTTCTTTTCTGCATCGTGTAGAGCAAACTGAACTCAACAAAGTGACCTCCAAAACTCCTTGATATCTCGCTTGAAATAACTTTGTAATTCGCTCCATATTAAAATCCAGTACCGTTGTTTCATGTACCGGGCCTCAATTACATAGGGAGACTTCATAGTATATTCCTGCTTACTAGCGGAAAGATCAACAATGCCGTGTACTGTCAAAGAGATGTGAGCGGTTTATCATTCGGCAATTCCACTGGGCATGGGATATAAACGACACTTCAACGGGCCGCCTGTTATTACCTTATACGGCATCAATGATCTTTGTGCCTGTGATCATGAATACAATATGACGTCTCTCTCTGTAATTCAGATCGGGCACATGAAACAACCATACTGGAGTTTTATATGGAGAGAATTTCAAAAGTTATTTCAAGCGTGATATATTGTCTATATCACGAGGAAACGATAGTCATTTTGTATAGTTCAGTTTGTTCTACATGCTTCCCTATTCAATTACCTCCAAGTCCGAAAAAAAGGGGGGGTCTCTGTGCTTTGCACGATTCATGTCCACACTTTATTACAGTCCGAATCCAACGTATCGGTATTATGATTACACAGAGTTACACTGAGTATGGTGGGATTGATTCAAGTTGATTTTTTTGTCATGATGATGGTATCCAGTGTACAAATACATGTACCTGTCATTTGCATTCTTTGAATTACTAGAAGGCTTCAAGGTAACTAATATTTAAAGGGATGATGATCGAGTTAATGCACCATTCACGGTACAACCTCATGTTGTTGTATTTTTCTCAAATAATATATCATTGAATATATACAACTGTATTAACCTCTGTGAATTTGCTTCTCAGTTGCGGAGGGGGTCTTGAGTTTTTTAAAGACCTCATGCGGTCATAACTTTTTTTAGGACTCCGAGAGGGAAGGAGAGCAATAACTTTTTTAAAGATCAGTTGAGGAGGGGTTGGCACTTTTTTAGCTATGTTTTTTCAATGCACCCCCCACCCCTTCGATAAATGTTGACCAGTCCCTAATCGAGAAAAGTTAATATACGCAATTTTTGTAAACTTAAATAGGATCCGCGTATAGCAAATATATTTGGTTTTCAAAAATCCTGAAAGATAATTATAAAAATCAGGTATAGTTATGCAAAAAATAGGAATTTGAAGAGAAAACGGCTCGTTTGCCGCAGCCGAAAAACGGTTCACCGCTTCTATCTCTGTCATGACAATTATTTCCTCAATGAAATGAATTTTCAAGTTGTTTTCGATCAAAACCGACCTTGGGTGACCTGAAGAATTCCCGTCTTAATAATCGGAAGACGTAGTTGAACGACCTGGATAACACCCTAATACATTCAGTGATTGCACCTTTTGAGGATCACATAGAATCACCATCGAAAAAATTTAGCCCTCTACGTTAGCCATTTGTGCAGCTTTGTCACTGTTCCACCAAAACTTTTGGTTTTGTTCTCCTGTTACTGGAGATAATTGGGTTGTAACTTTCTCCAAGGTTGTCCACTGCTGTAGAAATTTACCTGGCTTGTCAGAGGTTAACATTATTAAATTAATATAATCATACAGATTCTTGTCACGAAAACGCAGTTTGATATCAACAATGGAGAATGAGGCAATTATCTTTTTATGACATATATGTGAGACTCGATGAGAGAATGTTTGTCTTTCTTTCGTCTTTGAACACTGTTGAAATCGAAGGCATCTGTCTAATGAATTATCTTATTTTTTTATTTCTACAAATGTCATACGAAAAGTGTTTTCCGATTATTGACCCAACATTGCCTTCTGAAGTAGGCTGACTTCATAATGTGTGAAAAAAGGAATTTCTAGGTTGAAGTAAACAGGGCAATATTGGAAGCAGATAAAAGAGATTGCACGATAAACAGTTGCGAACGGCAGGGTAACGAATCAAGAAATTCCTACAGAAACTCTTAGCAAACAGAAACAAAGATCTTAGTGTAAATATACAAGTAGTTCCCAGCTCCAATAGAAATACAAGCGTCATTCAATATTCAGCCGTCTTCGATAAAAACATTTCCGCGTCCACAACCAAAAGACCTAATTCATATAAACGTATTAGCATCAAAGTAAGAAAAAACAACAACAAAACAATCACAGTATACATAAAAACAGGCTAGATATAATTGAGTGTAAATTTCATAGTTGGTCATGTTGATACCTAGATATAATTCGAATGCGGCAGATACTTATCGCTGTACTTTGTATTATGTGCCTATGATATCGAGTTAATTTTCAACAGATTGGGATCCTCATCTTGTATGTCGTTAGAAAATTTTCTCGTTTATTCCGGTGTGTGTATATTATCAGTATGAAATTTGTATTTGCCGCGATATATCAGGCAATAACGCTAATCCGCGATCCTATGCAGTGTATTTAGCTCGCAATGTTACTGGATAGTAAATGATACACACACACAATTTAACCTGCGGACCTACATTAACAGGTTTTTCCATTAAAACAAACCGTCAACACTCTATCGCTTAAGGGAATTTAGGGGAGAATATGAATGTAGTAAATAATTCCCAATCCCTAACAAAGCAGTCATTAAACGCCAAAGTCAGGCTTGGGAAACAGAATTCACAGCATCTAGAGTTATATCTAAATCCACAAAGAAATATTAACCTCTTCCTTGGACAGCCGCAATTGTAGTGGAAGGGATGTTTGCTCATCCGTTAGAAAGGAACTATGATAGGAGAATACAAATACAAAAAGAGTAGAGAAACAGCAACGAAATCCCATTTTTCAGCAGGCATGTATGTCTTTCCAATGCATGATATATTTGGACAAATTTATCCTCGGTTTACCTGCCACAAATGAAATCATCAGACATATCTTTGTTTTTGGTATCAGCATTTTTTGGATCAATTTATCCTTATGTTTGACAAGTCATATAAAGATTCTCACCCTTCGGGGACTGACTACCATATAGAATGTATTCATTAGCAAAGTGTAACATACACCAAAATTACTATGATTACTGAATAAAAAGAATAAAAACCACAACTTTGATGGAATGAGTAATTTTACAGAGACATTTAAACTGATTACAGCATTAATCGTTTTGAGGAAGATTATTCTGATCATCTTATTTTATTTACCGCCCGTCTCAAGTAAGGGTTTCTTCTTTTCAATGAAATAATTGCGTCAATACGGCTTATCATATCATCTGAGAATACATTTCAAAACTACCCACAGAGGTCACATTCATTTACAAGAGATTCTAAATAAAATCAACGATCAACTCAATCCTATAGATACTGTAATGTAGTATTCTGAAATTTGAGCCACCCAGTATTTCGTCACTTGATCCCATCTATCTTCATAGCCTGACATTTCCTCGATGGACCGAACAACTATTTAATATCGGATATTTACGCAATGCATGCATGATTGATCCTTTCGTCAAACGAAGTTATGTTGTCTTGAACTATGCCTGTAAATGTGAGTAAGTATGCAAGGAAACACAGAAATCACAATTAATATTTTCAGCTTAACTGGCGACCTACGTACTTCAGCGAGAGCATCCGCCACGAGTTGGGAGATTTTCGTGTAGATTAACCAGTAAAGGATCTTTCAAATCGGATCTTGGGTTGATGTCTGATGTGATTTTCTTCCTATCTATTTACATCCCTGATTTTGTTGGTTGCCACTGTCCCTAAAGCCGGGACCCTTAACATTGCATTGTATTATTACGGTTCTTACAACAGTGTGAACTTTAAACATTGGCATATTACTTTTAGAATGACAAAGGATTTCGAATGTTCATTCCATTACAATAAAGGATTTATTAGGCAGTATTGTCCATTACAGTAGATTTCTTGGTGAAAGGCACATAGCGAAACTGTCGCATCGATAGCTAAATCTGGAAAGTACCTTTGACTCAGGAGGTTAGTTAAACACAACAACCATGCAGTCAAAGGCTTCCCTTTATGACCGTGTTGGACTGCATGTTACCAGCTAGGCCGCGCTTATCCTAAGGAGTCATATGGACACTACAGATGGTGTGGTGTTATATAGCGGTCCAGACAGCAAAACGTTGATTTGTAGAGTCCATTTCCTTGTCTGGCTTCATCTTCGATCAAATCTTGCTGATTAGGATCACCAAAAACTGCTTTCGTTTCTAAACTCAAATTCAAAATGTGCAAAAAAGATGAGATTTATCTTATATTGACCGTATAATGAGGAGGATAGTTCGTTCCATATAAACTATAAAACGAACTATCCTCCTCATTATACGGTTATCCTCCTACTTAACCTCGTTTCATACAAAAATATATCAAGGGCATATAAAATATATTTGATCAATAGGTAATATAGGGGAGGTAATATTGGAAAGTTGACCTTATTCCATGATATTTAGTAAATACGATTCAATTTCATAGTGTAGTTCATGAGAAATTTGGTTTTAGCAAGCCGGTATAAAATGTGCAGTGCGTGTTTCCATACTCGGGATAAGAAAGAAATTGGTTTCAAGTATTTTAAACTGTATAATGCTAAGATTATCTTTTTTTCCATTTGCCATGATCGCAAAACTAATTGGTTATTAAATGACCGAAAATTATTATGTGACTGGTCATTTTTGTGCAGAAAAAAGACCAACCGGTTTATTGGTTTACCGGTACCACAAAACAGTCGCAATATTGCGGTTCTTAGTTGAGCGCGGGTTTTCAACGTTAGCCGTTGACTTTTAGACAGGTCGTTGAACGTTCATTTCGAGGCAGCAAATAATTTGTTCAATATTGTTCCTCACTGCAATGAATTTCCGCGGACAAAAGAAAGCTATAAAACCAACCGTTAACAAAACTAAAGGTCAAAATTGTTGCTTTTGTGCCATTTGAATGCCGCTCGAAAAAACAATCATAGAGTAAAACACCCAGTCTTTGAAAAGACAGCTGTTGTATATTAGACGTCGCGGTACATTTTCTGACTGATTTAAGTGTTTCATTGTCTGACCAACTCCACAGACGAATGCAATGGAAATGAACATGACTTGGCTGGAAATAAACATTCGACAACCAAAGAAAGATCACATTCGAGTAAAAACCTTAGTAATGGACAAGAGCAGAATACTACGGGACAAATTATGTATCTAATTCCGCTTAACCCGGGGCTAGGGGCCGTATGAACCCATGTACTTCAAGATCCTCATGGTACTCATATGAACAGCCACAATCAAAGCGTGACTGAGATACATCATTCTTTAGATGACGACTTTGCAACGAATATTATGGATTAAGAATACTGATATACTTGATATTATTGGAACATCATGATGTCTTGCCGGCATCACTGAAAACTGTTGACCGTTTCTGTCTTGCAGGAAACAAGCCTATGTTTATGTATACTATGATTGTCTTTTTGAATTTGGTGCTAATACTGTTATATGGAATATGGAATAGGTCTTCGGATTATGGACGCGGATATTCTCTAATGGACGACGGCTGAATTTACGAATGACAGACCAGACGCTTGTAATTGCGATGGAATGAACATTCGACATCTTTTGTCATTCTAAAAGTAATATGCTAATGTTGAAAGATCACGGTGTTGTATGAAACTTAATAAATGCCCTACAATAAGTGGGATTCTGGTTTGTGGAATCCATACATCAAAATGTTCCTTGTCCTATAGAGAATCCCACCATATCATGGTTGACATGCTGGGATTTCTAAATAGATCAAAATTTACGAAACAATTGTTCTTGGTACTGTCAGCAGAAGTCCACAAACAATAAACACACACTATTGAAAAGTACATTAAAAAATGTATATTGTCTGTGCTACAACAAGGACGCCCCACAAGAGTAACTAATTCTACATTGAAAACCTTAGTTTTCTCTAAAGCAGATTCACAGCACCATGCAGCTGTGTACAGAAAAACGAGAGCGCGACTCGAGTATCTTCATTTTATCAAGCCAATTTCGGCGTTCCCACGTCGAATTTCCCTTGATATATCTGGCCCTTTTCAATGTTTAAAGAACTTCGAAATCATTTGAATTTCGAAATTTATCATAGAAGAGCGTTATTGATTGGCTGACCTAAATATTGGGCCAATACAACTACCATGTTAGGAGGAATGATGCCGCTACCTGAGAATGATGTCACTCTACACGCAATTGGCGTGTAGGTTCTGATTGGTTTGTCTCTTGTTCGTAGGTGAATTTTACATCTTGGATTTTGAACACTGAAGGTGGTCAGATGAATCAAGACAGGTTAGAAGTGCGCACGTGGAAATTGGTTTGATAAAATGAAGATAGACTCGAGTTGCCCAGGTCCTGATTGGTTGAGCAGCGCAGCGTGACCAGCAAAAGGCGTCGCGTACGACAACTGCACCGGTTACGACACCACCTCAACATGACATCACCTCTGGTATCTTTTGTCCAGACTTTGGTTATCCTCTTTGTTTTATGCACCTGTGTGATCGGAATAGAAGATGTATCTCCTGTGTAAGCTTCAAATATATTCATTAGTCAGACATGTCAAAGTGATTACAGCGGACATGGTGCAGGAATTAGCTGGTAGCTGGATTGAAATGCTTGCGATAATTGTCTTTTTGAAGTATAGCCACCAGTTAGATGTGAAGAACCGTTACATAACGGTGCTCCTCAAAGCCAGCTTCGTTCTTATTTGCGTAAATGGAAGGGCGGAAGGAGTGGGGCATATTCAAGGTGGCGGATATTACTTAGTCTTTTCTTTGGTAAGATTAGGCCAACATACGAGTCCTGCGGACACGTCATTGCATTGATTACTTTGATCCGCACTTTACTATGTTCTTGCTTCAGTGCATTTCCAACCAATATTTCGTGGTCCTATATCGTTTGATCTCTCACCAGGAAGATTATTTAAAGATCTGCACTTCTAAATTACCATGCATAGTATTGTTGAGTATGGATACACGTGTAGGACTACATGGATTCAGGAATGTATATGTTCCAGCGTTTGTATAAAGGGGATTTCCAAGCTGCTTAGTGGACTACTCCTATTTTAGAATCATATCGATTACTTTTCACTTTTATAGATCAATACACGTATTCGATGATATTACGGAAACCGAAGTACCCTATGAAATAGAATTCAACACTATATGGTCTTGGGTTTATGGTACTTGTCAAAGCCTTGTGGGGGGGGGGGCATATCGAACCCCTAATTATTTTTCTTACCCCTTGGGCTCGAGGGGTGAAAATTATCAAACCATACCCTTGGCTCAAGCTCAAATAGAAAATGTAAAAAAATCCAAGGTGACCTCTTTGATGGAGTCACAATGACCTCATTTTCAAAAAGTCATTTTTAAGTCGATTTTACGGCCAGATTTTTTATTTATGCAATTTCTATACAAAAACTGAAACTTACCACACTATAATACCCTTTTATCAAGCTCTACTAGAAAATTTAAGTGTCCAAGATGGCCGCCTTGATGACGTCACTTTCAAAAACGGCATTTCTTGGTAGAGTTTTCGGTCAGATTTTTCGATTTTTGTATTTATGTAATTTCTCCGCAAAAACTGCATGATAAATTATTCAATTACAAGACATATAAGGGGAGTGGGAAGAGGTGCCGACATAGTAACAAAGCCACATGATTGCACAGTATAGTCTTCTGGTTAACCTGTTCTAAAGCACATACCAAAAATCTAGCGATTAGTGATATGTGTTGTGTCTCAGGCACGCTTTTATTGTACCTGTTCATGTGGCAACTTGGATGACATGACCACACGGCCCCTAACCTATCAGATATTAATCTGGCGTGAAATATAATAGTTCTTGCCCACCAGCAGCAATTTTGAAGAAAAATGACGAAAACTTCACTTTTCTGATACACCACATGACCGCCATTTTAAATTTACCCATGATCCTGTGCTGGAGGGGTTATGCAAATAGTCTCATAATGACCTGAATATGCTAAACTACAAATTCATGCCGTGTCAACTTTCAGTTTTTGTCATTCCTGAGATCGCTCAGAAAGTTTGGTAGGAACGGTCATAATGCCTCCCCCCCCCCACGCTTCCTGGCCTGGTAGAGGTAAACGAACACATGCAAAAGAGGAACTGCCAATAAATAAAATAAAATAAAATAAAAGTAAATATTTATTTATTTACAAAAAAAACAATAAACAATTTCCAAGCACGTACGGCCAAGTAAAGGTTCCATAAAACAATTTTAAACGATAAGTGAACATCCCAAATTAGTTCCTAAATATAAAAGTAATGCTATTCCGATGATGTGGATTTTCAAGTGCTTTTTCACAGTTGGACACAATTCATTCACGCTTTGATACTGCCGGCTCATTTGAACAAAGCGAAATCGTTTTTTAGAGCGCGGTAACTATGTCAAAATAGGAATTGTTTCTCTTTGGTGTCTACATGATATTGACTTTCGTCGAAGTATAGATATATATGTCTTATCATTCGAAGATGGGCGAAGTAGAATCGAGGTACATCAACGGGAAGATGTGAATCCTTCGTTGTAATTTTAGAAATCGTAAAGATCAATCGGAAACAAGCGTTCAACTGGACATCGTGGAAAAAATGTTGACTGTTCCTCTTTTAACTAGTGTTTACCCATTTTACATTGCTTGTACTTATTTTTCTGCCTGGAATATGGCGATGTATGTAGTGTTTCTGTGAGTGGGCTGATCAGTCCTATCGAAGCGCCCATCCGAATTAATGAAGGATGTGCCGTGCGGACCGTTTTTTTTATAGCCAATAGTTTCATGTCAGTTTCAGTCCAAAGAAAGACAACGGTCTTTGTCATTGCTGATGGTGGACAGTAGATTTGTTGAGCCAGGCCGTATATTCGATCGACGGTCGGCGGTGAATCCATGCTATCCCCATCCTCTGCCCCCGCCTTCGAACTAGTATTCTAGTCGGAATTTAAACATTGGTCAGTGTCGATTCAGATGATCGAGACAGAATTTGCCCGTCACCGGAACTTCATTAAATTTGAGGAACAATAATGATCACCGTAGATAGCTAGTAGAGTTCTCCTTCTGGCTCGGAACCAGATTCAGAATGCAAGCACTAACGCTAATGGTGCAAATGCTATTATATGAAATAGGTATTCGGATTATGGACGACGGCTGAATATTGAATAACGGACTAAGCTCTTGTATTCTAGTCATTGTCGGCTTCGGTATTTGCCTAAGGAAACAGCTGTGACACTCAGCATTATCTAATTCCACAGGTTGGAACATTGGAAAAAATAAAAAAAATTGACGAGTTGATATCGTGCTTGAACTTTACTGAGGAACGGCATTTCTTTATGTTATGGTATGCGATTGTCCTCCATAGATACGGATACAGACCGCATAGTAATGTACAATGAATGATTCATGTTGCTACGAATATACATATGGGTCAGTGGTTTTGACCTGCCGCGTTAATCGATTATAATCTATGCTATTTATTTGTTGAGATTCCTCCGATAAACATATAGACGCTATACATGGTAAACGCTGTAAGTCGATATGTTACAATAACGTTTGTTTAATAAAATATATTAAAAAAAATACTGATCCCAGGAGTTCTGCATCCGAGAGTTCTGAGTTCTCAAAATAGGCCGATTTCCGGCCATATGAGTATAATATCATTTATTTGAATAATCACACACTGGTGCTAATTCTTTTTTTGAACAAAACAATTCAATGTCATTCTGAATATTGTTATGTGATCTGTTCGATCAGTTGTGCATTTCCACTGAGTTGAATAATTCTCAAAATATTTTCATGTATTGATCAGCTAAGCAACAAAACATCCATTCTCCATTCATTGCTCACTTTATGAGCCGAAATACAAAGTTCCCTCACTCTTGCTTCATTTTCAAATAATATCAGGATATTGGCTATTTTGCACTTACGTGTATTTAAACTTACTCATGTGTTTGCTACTAAATTGTATGACGCTAATTCAATATTGTAATATCTTCCTTTTCCGTCATAAACACTACAGTTCGATACTTTCAAGAAGAACATTTCTCCCAGTATGACATTTATATCTATATGTAGTTCACGTCTGGAGTCTCTGTGCGAGCCACTATTGGTTATTGAGCTTCAGTTTACTTTGACCATCTGTGTGGTTGTAATCGAGAACATTTATCAGACAAACGTTTCATGGGGACGACATCAGACCATCAAAAAGGGAACTGAATTTGACTGCTACGCATTTGATGGTTTGGATATAGCTTACGCTTGGATGTCCCTGACAACAGTTGCATGTGCCTAAAAGTCATTGTCTTGGTTGAGGGAGGAGGGAATTTGGCTTAATGTACTCAAGTTTGTTTCACTCATATGGTGACAGTCAGTTTGGTTGGTGGAGGAAGCCGGAGTTCCCGGAGAGAACCACCGCCTTTCGGCAAGTAACTGACAAACTTCCACACATGGACCAACTGGGCTCGAACCCGTGTCGGTTCAGCGGTGTGAGGCTAGCGGTCATCAGCGAAGCGCCTTAGACCACTCGGACACCGAGGCCCCGCGTTGTCTTGGTTGAATTGGATTGACTGGTGTTACTCTCTTTGATAAGACCAATATATCTATGTATACGAGTTGTCTAGGGAAGCTTTCATGTAGAGTCATGTGGTTGCTATTTAGTCGCCAAACGTCGCCAATTGTTCCCACCTTTCTGCATATCGTTCCAATTTATTTTGTGTATATGGTAGGATTCTGCTGGTGGGCTGTTAGTCCCCGAGTCTCGCACTCTGTACATGTCAGTCGACAAATTTATGTAGGTTTATTGTTTTGGTGAGAAATTTAAGCCGTGCGACAATGGGCATTACAGGTTACTTTTTGTGGGTATTCTTGCATCCACCAGGTTTATCCCATGTTGAGGCGTTTACTCCATCAGATGGCCACGATGCTCATCATTAACATCTGATGAGTTATTTGGTTGAGCTTATCTGTCATCACAGCTCCCGAGCTAGCGTATCTAATTCCGCTTAAGCCGATGCTAGGGGCGATGTGAATACTTCATAATCTGCACATGAAGAGCTTCAATAAAAGAGCGAGTGAGATACTGAAGGTACGTCCGTGAATCCACTGTATCATCGGATATAAATGTGGGATGCCCAGGGAGGCTTTACTGTAGAGTCATATGGCTGCTATTTACTCGCCAGACGTCGTCAAATTTTTCCCACCTCTTGCATATCGCTCAAATTGCTGTGGGTTCCTCAATGCTTTGATCACCACTCAACAGTACTTTGATACCGTCTCAAGGATTACTGCTTGCCTCACTGGGTTTTCAAGTAATAATGCGTGGCTATTTACGATATTTGATCTCTTTCTCTACGAAGATTGCTGCAGATTTGCATTGAAAGATGGCTAATCATCGTATGTTCGATTGTGAATACACGAGTAGGAAAAAATGGTGTATTTGGGCTCAAATCTATTAGCCGAGTATAAGTATAATTAATTGGGTATGGATCATATCTTGCGATATTGTAACACAAGCAAGAGATGAATGGCCAATAATTTCCCAAGATGAAAACATTTAACATGTGTTATTTTGCGCCGTGGTTTTGAAAATGAAAACGTGAAAACATCACGCTCATAGCGGAATGGTACCATATACGTGCATAACGGAGAATATGTCTCCTGTGTCCAGACGGGACTAGAGTTGGTGGCTGATAATCGGCGACGAGCATTACAGACTGTAAGGGCGGAGTGATCATGACAGTCGATGTGTCCACATGATCATCTACAATAGAAGCGTGACTGAAACGGACAGCATCACAGAATTTTGATCCTTGTAATGTCTTTGGGCAAATTGCAGTCAGAAGTGAGATGTGAGTTCTTGTCAGTACTCCGGCAATTCTCCACCACCATGGCATATAATCTCCTAATGGTTTTCTTTATATGGTGAAATAACGCTGGTGACCCTTGGCCCCGAGGTTCGCCCGATGAGCATAGTCATTTTAACCTATATGTAGTTATTTTGATCTATATATTCACTAGCTGAGAAAAATGCATTTCGTTACCTACAGATTGTTGCTCTGAATAAGATTCTTAGAATATTTACTTTATTGTGCTATATTAACAAGCTGGGAGAAAAAGCATTTGGTTGCATACAGATCGTTGCTCTGAATAAGATGCTAAGAATATTTAATCTATGGTGCTATGAGTCGTTTATTACATCCCACGGTAACATAACTCATCAATTTTCCTCGGATGGGTTGACAGAGTTACATCATTCGGTCTTTGATTTGATGCTAATGTCGATGTACGAAATTGCTCTTTAGATTATGGAGGTGGAAATTCTTTAAAGGATGACGGCTGAATATTGAATGACAGACTAGAAGCTTGTATTTTATATTTTATTCTGCTTAAGCCGGTGCTAAGGGTCGTGTTGTCATTCCAGTCAGCATGACCAAATGAAGATCTACAGTGCAAAAGTTGCCGAGATACAGAGCAGCGCAAAAATAACTATTGATGATTGAGACGTCTTTTGGTTGAATGCAGTTAGGATATTGTCATGTGCGGTCACGTGACTTCTTGTTGGTATACCGAGATTTTCCCCGCCAGAATCACATTTTATATGTATCTCCTAACCAGGAGACGTAGTTTACGTTAGGATGGCATTCCCCTATGCGTATGATGTTCTCATGACGCGGAACCTTAATTTTGTCTATGCACATTGGCATGCGTACAAACTGGCGGATCTTATATCTGTATTTTAAATGGTTAATATTAATCGTTATTGGGCTCTATCTATTCTTTCACTCACTGATCTGAGTCGAGTAAAACTCTAGTGCTAATGATTTTGAAGGGCCTAGTATCCTGCAGTAATGTATGTTCGGATGTTGCTGTTCCGTTCCAACCACGGGGATATTTGTATGAACGATCGATGTACAGAGTGCTGTGGCACTCACTCTCATGTAGCTGCACAGGTCGGCACTTATCCGGTCAGTCCTATCCCTTTAACTCACATTTGGGTCTTGATAGCTGGATTAAGGAGAAAGGAACATTACAAATGCGGCGGATTTACGAATATCACGATATCTTCTCGGAATAATCAGAGCTAGCTGGTGCGAATATAATTTGATTTTTTCCCCTGTATCCATGTATTATGTGGCTATTAATGTCGTGCGGACAAGGGTTTATTATGAACGCGAAAAGTCTTTATGGACAACGCAGAAATACACAAAAAGAATCTAAATACTTGGCTAGTTTTACAGATATAAAAAAAATGGTCACTATCTTTGGTCATATCAGGTCAAATTGCATTTTCACCAAAACATTTTGGGTCCTCTTGATTCAATTTTTTTGGGTACGTCACGTCTATATCCAATCGCTTTAAAGACTACCGGTCTGCTGCCTCCTATTTTAGTGGGAGGTCCGAGTGGTTTAGATCGCCGACATATAGTTCTGGCGATTAGGTCCCTTACTCTGGGGGCCGCTCGATCGAATTCCGCCATGGACTCGACTAATTTTCTGCACTAGAATCTGTATTATACTAAGACGGTGTAGTCCCAAAAATAACGAAAATACTGTTATACTATCACTTTCTAAATAACAAAAAATATCTTCCTGTAATTATTTTTCTTTAATTTGATGATGCTAATGCTATTATGTGAATGTAATGTAAGTCTGTGGATTATGAACTAGGCATTTTTGCAATGGAAAACAGCTGGATATTGAACGACGGAATAGACGCTTGTACCTCTATTTGCTTAGAGCTACATGTATTTTTCCAGTAAAGAGCTTTGTTTCCGTGTTTCGTGACAGAAATCCGGGAACCCAGTTTCTGACGGATTTCTTGATTCGTTACCCTATCGTTTGCACTTGTTTATCGTGCGATCGCTTTTGTCTGTTTTCGATGTTCACCTACTTCAACCTATGGAACGATTTGGAGTATGGACGGGCGTATGATTTCGATTGTATAATCGATGATAGGTAATGGATTAAACATATTGATGTTCGTTACTTGTCCTGCTCGTACGTAGCCTGTTGAAAGCTAGATCCTGGGAGGAAGAGAGAGAATTATGGTTTAACGTCACGTTCAGCAATATTTCAGCTATATAGCGATGATCAAACAAAATCCTAAGTATCCCAACAAAAACCAGTTAATAACCCAGTAATCCAGAAGTAATCAACACAACACATTAAAAACATGTACATACATTAAAATTTATACAACAAACCTATTTTTCTCAAATAACCTAAAATACAATCTTCTTTCACCGGACCAAAAAGATCTTCTAAAGCAGCTGCTCGATAAAAAGAATCTCTTACAATCTTAAAACATATACAGTCGATCAGAATGTGTTTCACTGTGAGATTTTCGTGGCATGGAGTATACCTTGGGGCTAGTTCTTTTTTTTAGTAAATGTTTGCGAGTTAATCGTGTATGGCCGATTCTACATCGTCTGATTATGGCTTGATCGAAACGTTTCTGGCTGCTCAAATGAGTATAGCATACAGCTTCTTGGAACTCATAAAGTTTGTTATTATCCACAGCATCCCATTAAGATTGAAACAGCTTGCTCACATAGTAAGCGATGGAATAGAACTACAGCTTTTTTTCGCTAACAAGATTTCAAATAATAGGATTATTGTGTTTCTTCCTTTTCATCAGTTACATTGACGTACCATCATCGTAACATTAACATTGAGGCTATATTGTCAATAATGGGGAATATAGGCAAATCCAGAGGATCACAGGGAGTACATATACCGGGTCTAGTATGATATGCATTTGTCCATGTAGGTGGGGATTGGAGATTGCTTCCTAGGTACTGCCGCATATATTTTTTTGCCATTTACTGACAGAGATAAAGTGCTCCACACTATATCTGGTTAGTGCTTCATGCGTTGAATAACGACAGGGAAGTCAAATGACAGGCTGTGTCGGAAGAAGACGACTGCTGCGACCTCATCATGACACAATTACACAAAGTCTGCACATAATTATTGCCCTCTGATTTAGTCTCACAGCCGAACTATATAACAAGTGGGGAAGAAATGTTGAGATAAGAGAGATGTAATGAAGGTGGCCATTTTACCATTGCTAAAAATAGCTACAGCCACTAAAAGCTGAAGCTATAAGTTTATGAGACCAACAGTACTATAGAATTTGAATTAGTTATTCGATCTTTCATTCTCAGGAAATACTTTCTTAACAGGTGTAAAATGTTCGATGCCACCAGGCATACGAGGACGCTTTTAGCCACGGTCCTGAATTATCTCACTAAATTTCGTTGCAAATTTGTTGGGGCAGCTTGATTATTATCCCAAACGTACCTCATGGCTATTGCCTTTTCTCATGCAAAATTGCTCACGTTTTCACTCGCACATTAATTAGAAATTTCACATTCATCCGATTCATTTATAAACATAAAATTATTCAGAGATTAGGGAGTTTCTTTCACTTACACTCCACTAAAGGATTCTTGTAGTGGGGGTTATCTCTGAGAATAGAAGACCGTCTACTGCGATTGGACTATATTCATTCCTCAAGTGGATTTTGTAGTGGATCTACAATAATTGATCTTCATAACTCCGAAGTTCCTTGGTCACTTCATAAATAAAAACGTGTTTTTAGCAAATTTTTATACACAACCCATGCCGTCGCCTTAATGATGTTTATTCTATGACTTTTCTTCCTCCAGCTGTGACTCGGAAACATGTTACATAGGTCACCGTAATTATTATATGTTTGAAGGCAGAAACTAGGCTTTCTGACAATATATGTTATAAGTTGCAGGGGTATATTGGGAATAGAGTTTTCTCGACATGTTCTAGGACACTTTACTACATAGATGGGAGAACATTTGGTGATGTGCAACCTGCGAACAGGGTGTCTCAATGTCACTTTTCCTGTTTTTCTGACGAGAGGGTGATTTACTTCCATCTCGTCCAAGATAAATTGACATTAGGATGACTCATTCCAAAATAGACAACTTATCTCAAAGATACCCTGACGTCATTACGGGCAGTACCCTCTCCTTTTCAATTTGAAATGAATGACCAAATTGCAACGAAAGATACATCCTTGAGACTTGGTCCCTTTCCTATATGGGAAAGTACAAGGCATATGCAATATGAGTCCTATTGTACCCAAAATTATTGTCACATTAAATTTTCGCTGTTAAGTTACTGAAGTAATGATCGCGACTAGTATACCTTTCTCCAGAAATTAAGCTGGATACTGACAGAACCTATCAAAAACATTGTGACTGGAAACAACCTTCGAACAGTTAATTACGTTCAACGATGTCCGTATTATGAAAATGTGATTGAGCGGGGGAAACACTGGTCAGGGTTGACGCTGACGGTCGACAGATTAATTTCTTGCCCCTGATCTCGAGCAAGTGTCCTAGTCAATGGGTAAGATCTCGAGCAAGTGTCCTAGTCAATGGGTAAGATCTCGAGCAAGTGTCCTAGTCAATGGGTAAGATCTCGAGCAAGTGTCCTAGTCAATGGGTAAGCACCGGTCGGTGTCGACGATCGCGGTTGACAGTGATTATCTTGATCCTAAACAAGTAAACGACCGTCTGCTCTGTACCGACAATATTTCCAACAACTCGGAACTTTGGCGGGCATCAGAGAATGCATGAAGTATTTGAACAACATCGGTTTAACGAAGTATAGTTTGATAGTAGCAGCCTACAAAATGAACAAAATTTGTGCATGTATACTTTCGGGTTTCATTAGAGCACAGTTTTGTTTATCCACATGTAATGATTTTGAATGGTAAGTAGTGTGGGTTTTTTTTTGCGATCAGAGACGAAAGACTTTTTGCATTTCGCTTCAATTCACTTCAACTGAAGGTGTACAACATTGGTCATTGCATAGATGCGCATGTTCAAGCAGTGTGCATTTCTTACGGTATCATCATTGTTCCTAGATACGGGTAACTGAGATGTTTGTGAAAAAGTTATACGCCATCTGTTTAACTGGAAGAGTGCGGCCGCCTTTGTTTCAAATACATTTATAATATTGTTGGCTTTATTGTTTTAAATTGTAATACAAACTGACACTCGGATTGGTGCCAGGGTCTTTTTTATATGTCAATGGAAGTTCAACTGCAGCTAAGTGTGCATATCATTGGTCATTGCATAAATTTACCCCATGTTGAGACGTTTACTCCATCAGACGTCCACGATGCTCATCGCTTACGATCAGATGAGTTATTTGCTTGATCTGATTTGTCCTTACAGCTCCCGTTTAAGCCGGTGATAGGAGTCATGCGGATACTCCATTGTCTCGACATGAATACCACCTGCAATAAAAGCGCGGTTGAGATACTAGGGCTACGTCTGAGAATCCACCGTATTCTCGTCTATGAATGCGAGGTGTCGCGAGATGTTTTCCTGTAGAGTCATATGGTTGCTTTTCAGTTGCCCGACTTTAAGTTTTCTCACTTCTCGCATATCGCTTCAATTTATGCACATGACATAGATATGTTTGTTTAGGGAAGTTAGTTGTTATGGTGTAACATAGTGCAGACTATAGGAAGACATGAAGCAGTAGAATAGCATCTGAAGAAGCAGGGCACTATGTTGTGATAGTGGGCGGCTGTGTTCAAACTACATATTCATGAATCATATTATTGTCTCTAAATTAGAACCACATTACTCATATGGTTCCACTCTTAGAACAGGGCCAGGATAGGAGCGAGAAACACTTTTTTCCTACGAATTTGTTTCAGCTGTCATTGTAATTACAAATGTTCGAAATGTACCGATGACAATCAGCGACGACACTGATTAATGTTTCATTCGGTGTTGCAGCTGGCTTTAGGATAAAAAGGCAAAACATCTATGCTGTCGAGCGTGAGTAGCAAGACAGACCAATCTGTTTCTTCTGACTTTTGAGAGCAGGAAGGATAGCTTTACTGTCATCCGACCATTTTCATTTGATGAATCGCCCCTGAAGAACAGTGTGAACAAGAGATTTGGTGTTTTCTTGGAATAAATCTTGTCTGTCAATTTGGCGACTGGGGGTGGGGGTGAAGGATCAGTGCGTACTTCTGCACCATTAAAGGAGCGTTGCGTCTGAGGCAGTGAAACGATCAATCAGTGGGTAGTGATATTAAAAATGTTGCCTGTGACTGTAGGGGGTGCCACTGGGGGGGGGGGCTGAGATGGTACCCTGAGACTATAGAAGGTGCCACTGTATGAAGTAGCTGAGATGGTGCCCTGTGACTGTAGGGGGTGCCACTGTATTGGGCCGAGGTGATGCCTTGTGACTGTAGAAGGTGACTCAACCGTTGTGAGAAAATTTTAGCGCATAATGTGCTAGTCTACCTAATATATCTGTATATATCTGGTCTGTATTTCAAGTTTGTATGATATTATTGGGTATGTTTGTGCCACTTCTACAGTTCCGTGCCTATCTTACATTGCCATTTGCTAATGGAGTTGAACTTATCCAAAATAGATCTGACTCCTAATGGATGAGCAAATGTGGTCCATGTTCACTCAGTAGTCATATGGCTGATAGGTAGATACTTAGAAGCTATTGTTCGAGTCGTTGTGCAGGTGAAAAGGCTCAAGTCTGGACACATTGTTGTCCTCAGACTTGGCTATTGTATGCATTGTCTCTTGAATCTTACATAAAGTATGAACCGGCGGATGTTTCAACAGACGACACCTGTGATACCCATTATCATCTAGTTCCACAGATAGATCAGAAACATTGGAGTGACGGGTTGATGCCATGCTTGACATGGATCTGCAGGACATAAATTTGACCACAGATACGGCAACGGCCGGCATTTTCTATGTCATGGTGTGCGATTTTCCTCTGATAATATGGATAATAATCCAAAATTGATGCCTCCTGCTGCTGCAAATATAGTTTTGGGTCAGTGGCTTTAATGATATCTGCCCTAGACAATCGATTAGAATCTATACTTTTTATTTGTTTGAGAGTTCTCCGATAGGCATACCCACTCTATGCATGGTAAACATTGTAAGTCGATATGTTACTACAACATTTGTTTAATAAAATATGTGTATGTATCATGGTCCTGATTTCAGGAGTTCCGCATCCTAGAGTTCTCTGTTCTCGAAATAGGCGGACTTCCTTCCAAGTTAGTATAATAACATATCTGACTCTCATGGAATAAATGGTGCTAATTCAGTATGTTTTTGTCACCCTTTCCGTCATAACCACCACATTTAGATTTTTTTAAAGAGAGAATCTATCAACAGATTTCTAGTTTGCGAAGTGATATTTCTTTCATCTTACCCAATAACAAGATTAGTCTCAGTCGCTAACAAGCCATGTGAGCAATCATCTAGAGATGCATTCTGATGAATCCTGATAAACCGAGGTTGCAGATTGACGATGTGATGTAAGGGCATTTGAGTCAAGCTCTATTGGACACAGATTGTAGCGGAACTGACATATTTCTCCAAATATGACATTGTCTCTTGCATTTTTACTATATAGAGTTTACATCTGGAACATCTGCGCATGCCAGTGTGCAAGTTTTGTTATCGAATAACCATCTGTGTGGTTGTAATCGAAAGCATTTATCGGACAGACATTTCAAGGGGACATCAGCTAGTCCAACAAAAGAGAACTGAATTTGTTTACTGCACTTTTGTGGGTTTGAAATATAGCTTAGATTTAGCTATCTTAACAAAAACCCTGTTTTGATCGAATTGGATTGACTGATGTTACTGTCTTTGATAAGTGCAATATATGTATCTGCGGACACAGCAGGGCCTTGATCGCTTTGATCACCACTCAACAGTAATTTGATAACGCATCAAGGACTATCTGCTTGCTTCGGTGGGTTTTCAAGTAATATTGCGTGGCTATCTATACAGCTTTGATCTCTCCCTATCATGATTGTTGCAAGATAGGAACAAATGGCGTGTTCGGGCTTATAGCTCACATACTTACCTATTTTTCGGGATATTTAGCCCGGTTGATACTATGGAATGGCACATATCATGACGTGGATTTCTGCCCCCACCCGCCGGCCTGATAGCGGTTATATGCCCATCGGGGTTAATATCGCGCACAAGGTTGGTTTCCCCTTGAATATCGCGATCTAGATTATTGTGCATCATCAAAATGGGACGAAGAAGTTTTCGCAACATTGTCCGCATTTTACCAATGATTCAATGCTCGAAGAAACAGTTCCATGTAAAAATAACATCCAAGCTTACCTGTTTTGCCAATTACAATGCTATCATTCATCTATAAATATGTGATAAATAGACTGTGATTTGCCCTTTTCCACATCGTCCCTGGCATCAGCCCTCGATGCTCCATATTTTCTTTGGGCCTTCGATATGGAAATGGATATACAATAATTTTTATTTAATGGCATTTGAATCATAACGTGTAGTATAGTAACACAAGCAGCGATGAATGCTCAATAGTTTCTCAAGATGAAAGCACTAATAAGTAACTGAAAACGTGAAAGCATCAGGCGCATAGAGAAATGGTTCCACATACAAAGGAGATGATGTCTCGTGTGTCCGAGACGGCATGGATCGTCAGTGGTTGATGGTCAGCGGCGGCGGACCTTCACAGACCGTTTGTCTGGATAGAATCTTGCACTCTCTGAGCATTTTTCCTATATTATTATCAGCCGTTTCTTACATCTAACGCTGACACAACTCATCATTTTCCATCAAATTTGTTGACAGAGCTAAATATCGTTGTTCTTTTATATTTGTATCTAATTCCGCTTAAGCAGTGGTAGAGGCCCCCTGGCCATTCCAGTCAGTGTGTCTACATGATCAGCTACAATAAAAGTGTGGCTGAGACACACATCATCACATAATTCACTCTTAATTCTTGGAAAGTCTTTGGATTGATTTCAGTCAAGATATCGGCATGTGGTGTCTTGTGATTTCTTGTCAGTATGCCGGCAGTTTCTCCACCACTAGAGCATATCATCTCTTAATGGTTTTCTGTACAATTCCGCTTAAGTCAGTGACAGAGGCTCTCTGGGCATTCCAGTCAGTGTGTTTACATGACCAGCTACAATAAAAGTGTGGCTGAGACACACATCATCACCTAAGTCACTCTTAATTCTTGGAAAGCCTTTAGGTTGATTGCAGTCAGGATATCGTCATGTGGTGTCTTGTGATTTCTTGTCAGTAAGCCGGCAGTTTCTCCACCACTATGGCATATCATCTCCTAATGAAATTCTGTTCATTTTCACGTGTGCCCCTTGACCCTGATGTTTACCAGATAGTCATTTTAACTGACGGGGGCGCTAATGAATTACGTCTTTAGATTATGGACGCGGACATTCTTTGGTGCTCGATGGCTGACTGTTGAATGTCGGACTAGCAGCTTGTATTCTATATTTTATTTTATTCTGCTTAAGCCGCTGCTAGGGACCGTGTGGTCACTCCAGTCAACATGACCAAATGAACATCTACAGTACAAACGTTGCTGCGATGCAGAGCAGCACAGGAATCCCTCTTGATCCTTGATGAAATTGGTATGGGTGGAATATCAACAGTATATCACACTGTGGGGGCATAAGTCTTCTTGTTAGTACACTAACAATGACATATTATCTCCCAACCACCAGACGTGTTTTACGTTAGGATACCCATGAAGTTCTCACGATGAGGAGACATGTGTGTAGATTATGTTGTCTATGCACAGAGGTATACTTACTGAGGGTCGGACCTGATGTTTGTATTGTAAATGCTTATTTTTGATCATACTTGGAGTCGATCTGTAGTATTTCCTACACTGATGCGAGTCCAGTAAAATTGTAATGCTAATGAGTTGAATTCGAATTTAAAGGGCGTATCCTGCAGTAAAGTCCCTTACAAACCAATAGGCTGGGGAATTTGTGGAGTTTATGTCGGGTAAGCTGTGTAGGGATCATGTGGGGAATGTGTAGGACAGCCAATGTGGGGAATGTGTAGGCATTTGGTAAAATCCCCACATTGGACTTAGTCATGGAAAAGGAGTTTCTTAATGCTGCTTAGCTGAATTAAATCCCCGCACTATCCCAACCTCAGCCCCACGTGTTCCCTACATGTGGGGATGATGCGGGGAACTATATTTAAAGCCGGTATGGGATAGACCCACAATATTCCTGCAGTAAGTCCAGCATGGTACAGAAAACCCCACAATATCCCCACGTGGGGAATCTGCGGGGCAGAAAAACCCACAACATCCCCATGTGGGGAATCTGCGGGGCAGTAATTCCAGCATGGGACGGAAACCCCCACAATATCCCCACGTGGGGAATCTGCGGGGCAGAAAACCCCACAATATCCCCACGCGGGGAATCTGCGGGGCAGTAATTCCAGCATGGGACGGAAACCCCCACAATATCCCGAAGTGTGGAATCTGCGGGGCAGTAATTCCAATATGGGAGAGAAAACCCCACAATATCCCCACGTGGGGAATCTGTGGGGCAGTAATTCCAGCATGGGACGGAAACCCCCACAATATCCCGAAGTGGGGAATCTGCGGGGCAGAAAACCCCACAATATCCCCACGTGGGGAATCTGCGGGGCAGTAATTCCAGCATGGGAGAGAAAACCCCACAGTATCCCCAGGTGGGGAATCTGCAGGGCAGTAATTCCAATATGGGAGAGAAAACCCCACAATATCCCCACGTGGGGAATCTGCAGGGCAGAAAACCCCACAACATCCCCACGTGGGGAATCTGCGGGGCAGTAATTCCAGCATGGGAGAGACAACCCCACAATATCCCCACGTGGGGAATCTGCGGGGCAGAAAACCCCACAATATCCCCATGCTGGAATTACTGCGGGGCAGTAATTCCAGCATGGGAGAGAAAACCCCACAATATCCCCGACATGGGGAATCTGCGGGGCAGAAAACCCCACAACATCCCCACGTGGGGAATCTGCGGGGCAGTAATTCCAGCATGGAACAGAAAACCCCACAATATCCCCACGTGGAGAATCTGCGGGGCAGTAATTCCAATATGGGGCAGAAAATCCCACAAAGAGGTATGGCAACATCTCCACAGTAACCCTAGGGGATGGCGTGGGGTTGTCGCCCCCGAATGTACCAACAATGGGTTATTTTCTGGGTAGTTATTTGGGAGTGGGGAATGAGTTGGGCAGAGCACTCTGCAGTATCCCCACAAATGGGGAAATTATGGGGCAGGGTGCACAAAACACCATCTGTACAGAATTCCTGGGGTGTGGGGGAGGGGGCATCTTCTATCTGAAAGGGCATGTCATTTGTACAGACTGTCTAGTCTGTCCCGATTCCTCCTGCAATATCATCCATCCCTTAAAATAACCACCAGCAGAAGCAAAATCCACGCGTATTTCACCTTTTATTCTTTAACAGCATAACAAATATATTGTACCATGTCTTTAAACACCCGAGCACAAAATGGGAAGCACATTGAAAGTCTGTGTCAAGTAGAATGTTTTTTTTTCATCCCTCAAAGGTTTAAAAAAATCTGTCTTGGTCTTTTCCCACCTGTTGTGGGATGGCCTTTAGCATTCCTTGGGGGACTGTCGTTGGCAGATGAGGGTGAAGCTGAAGAAGAGTCCACCAGCTCTTCTGACATGTGGAGATCATGCTTCTTCAATGGTGTTTTCTGGCGGATTCTACCTGACCTTGCTGCATCATGGCATTTCTGAGTGATGCCTCTCCTTTGGACCACAGTGTGCCCTTGAACTGGTTGCAAACATAACCTGGAAGTCAAACAATGAAAAACGATTAGTATATTCTGAATGCCCGAGCTATCGTAATAAATTAATACAGGAAACAAATATGGTTGAGCATACAGATATTCCAGTTTCATGATAATGGCCGTCAAACATTGACCCCTACAAAACTGGCTAAAACAAAACACGATAAATTCAGATCACTCTCAACGCTGATCAGACCATTTTATGTTCATATAACTAACAGCATAGGGTTCGAGATATACAGATCTATCAAAGAACAAGTAATATTTTTACAAATTTATATACGAAGCTGTGCATCTGAAAACCTCTCGATTCTTCTATAACTCCAAGTTATCAGGTCACAGAAACCTGATTCATAGTGGGCAGTTTGATGGTATTCGAGATATGGACTGGATAAGCATATATTGAAGGGCCATAAAGAATGTGACAATGCACATCAGTAAGGTACTAAGCATCTTCATGTATGTTTCAATCAAAAAGCAGCTGAGATATCATCCACGGTACAGCAATACAAAAATGATTTCTGTATTCCCCTTCATGATGGGGGGGGGGGGGAGGTGACAGCCGCCAACCTTGGCGATGTGGAACTGATGTGTTCCATGTTCTCCTAACAGATATGAATAATTTACTTCCTGTGACACAAAGCCTGGGAGAGGTGCGTCTACATTGGTCTGGGTTGGGAGAAGTTTGTTGCCATACTGTTTCTCCAGAAAATACAACCTTGTGATTTTTTCCATCGTCACTATTCGTGAAGACTGCAGTACAAACAGGGACCTGTTTTACCATACATAGCCACCTTAAAAGACAATAAAACAAGAGTTCAATTGAACCCAAAATACGCCCGTAAAAACATACAGTTGACGAACAACATTTTTATCTCCTGAATGTTGTTATAGACAAAGGTTAACCATACAAATGAACCTTTCTGGACTGTATGTTGTTTGTATTGTTGCAATTGTCATAATACTGTACATGTATAAGCTATCATTGTTGTGTAAGTGGTGTGGGCAGGTTTGGAAATCAGGTTTTGGGAGGGGGGGATACATAAGGGCATGGAGTGGTATTTGCAGGAGCAAGTTAAACTCCAGTTACTCTTACTCTGCGGGGGTGCATATTCCCTCACTCCCGGTTATGCACTTATGTATACATGTATCAGTAACTTTAAAACAAAATTTTTGTTAGCATAAGCTGCAAAGTAAGCTCATCAGCCTGATGAATTAGGTCGAAATGACAGTAGGTGCCAAATACAAGGATTTCAGACTAAAATCAAGGGGAGTAACTGAAGAAAACGTCGAATCAGTTCAAAAACAGTTTGTGCACATCTACACATGGTACTGACCATATGTACCAAATTTCAAAAGAATCCATCGAAAAGTCTGAGACGAGTTGCGTTCACGAGGACAGTATGTGTCAAATTTAGATTTCAGACCAAAATCAAGGGGAGTAACTCAAACTGTTGAATCAACTCGAAAAAAAATTGTGCACATGTCCATTCGGCACCAATCATGTGTACCTAATTTCAAAAGAATGCAATGAAACCCCTAGGAGTTTCGTTGACGAGGACTGTGGGTGCCAAACAAAAAGTATTCCAGACTAAAACCGAGGGCGGATAACTAAAGAAAACGTTGAATTGGTTCGAAAAAATTTCATGCGCATCTACACATGATACTGATCATGTGTACCAAATTTCAGAAGAATCCTTGAAAATTCTGGGACGAGTTGCGTTGACGAAGACAGTAGGTGCCAAATCCAAGGATTTCAGACCAAAATCAAGGGGAGTAACTCAAGAAAACGTTGAAGCGGGCCAAAAAAAGTTTGTGCACATCTACACATGATACCGATCATGTGTACCAAATTTCAGAAGAATCCATTGAAAACTCTGGGACGAGTTGCGTTGACGAAGACAGTAGGTGCCAAATACAAGAATTTCAGACAAAAATCAAGGGGAGTAACTCAAGAAAATGTCGAATCGGGCCAAAAAACGTTTGTGCACATCTACACATGATACCGATCATATGTACCAAATTTCAGAAGAATCCATTAAAGACTGGGACGAGTTGCGTTGATGAAGACAGTAGGTGCCAAATACAAGGATTTCAGACCAAAATCAAGGGGAGTAACTCAAGAAAACGTCGAATCGGGCCAAAAAAAATTCATGTACATCTACGCATGGTACCGATCACGTGCACCAAATATTAAAAGAATTCATTGAAAACTCTAGGACGAGTTGCGTTGACGAAGACAGGAGGTGCCAAATACAAGGATTTCAGACCAAAATCAAGGGGAGTAACTCAAGAAAACGTCAAATCGGGCCGAAAAAAACTTCATGCACATCTAGACATGGTACCGATCAGGTGCACCAAATATTAAAAGAATCCATTGAAAACTCTAGGACGAGTTGCGTTGACGAGAAAAAGTTAACGGACGGACGACGCCATACCATAACATGTCCCGTCAAATTTGACGGGGCGTATAAAAAGTATTATAAAACATTTCATCAGAAGGCAATATGGATCTGTTACTGGGAACATATTTGAAACAACTTTGAAACTCTTAACCCCTCATGTACAGTAAGTCAAGGGGCTGGCCATAACAAAACGAGAGATCCTGAAGGATCTTGGCGCCCACCATTGTCCGATAATTGTAAGCTAATGACAAGAGGATCTTTTTGTCCATTGTTACTAAGACGATTGAGTTGTAATTTTGTTTACAGAATTTCGAATCTGATTGTAAAAGATCGAAAAAGGGACACTGGAAAACACCAAGATATAATCTTTCTAAGTTTCAGGAGTTTCAAGATTTCTAGAAACTGTACTTATGTCGGTTGTTATAGTACAAGGGAAATGAGCCAAGTTAGTCTGAAAGTGAATGTACGTGTACGGAGGATCCTTCGTCTTCATTCTGTAGTATTTTTTTTTTTTTTTGCACGTGTCATCATTGGGTACTGGAAGTGAAGAAAAATCTCTTTGACACTTTGGCATACTTAAGATTTTATAATTAGGAACGAATGCTAATTCTGTTCTGTTTGCTGGACTAGTTTGAGATATCTCTTTTAAGATACCATGCTCGAAAATAGTAAGATAGTACAATACTTAATACTAAAGGGATCCGGTCCACGCAGTACTGTTGAAACTTCGAATTTGAAAGTGTCTGAATCCTGATTATTTCCCTTGGATCGAAACATGCAGTAGTTTACAGTTGTCGAGTTGTGACATTGTGTCACAAGAGTGACGTCCCTTCATGTAGCTGACCCGCCAGCAGACGAAAGGGTGGGGTAGTTCACTTGCACCTGCATGGACTAAAGAAAACCGATTTAAAATTTGAAGAAATACATTTTAATTCTCAATTATTTGAACTCCTTGATATGGAAGGCGAAGATATGGATATTCTCTATAGTCAATATATAGAATATGCCACACCGTTTGATCCGCCGACTCTTGTGATGCAACGTCACAACTCGGGAATACCGTATTAATTGGATTTTCGAATCGGACCAAAAAAGGTATCTTGCACAAGTAGGCCCCATGTGAGACCTGTGTACCAAATTTCAGAAAGATCCATGAAAAATTCCCTGGGAATTCACGATAACAATGTTTCAAGGGGAAATTCAAGATGGCCACCTGACAGCCATATTGGATTTTCGAATCTGACCAAAAGGGTATCTTGCACAACTGGGCCACAAGGGAAATCTGTGTACCAAATTTGAGGAAGATCCATGGAGTACTTCTTGAGAAATCACAATAACAAAGTTTCATTGGGAAATCCAAGATGGGCGCCTGGTGGCCATATTGGATTTTTGAATCGCACCAGAAAAGGTATCTTGCACAACTAGGCGACAAGGGGAACCTGTGTACCAAATTTGATAAAGGTCCATGCAGTAGTTTCTGAGAAATCGCAATAACAAAGTTTCATGGGAAAATCCAAGATGGCCGCCTGATGGACATATTGGATTTTGGAATCGGATCAGAAAAGGTATGTTACACAACTGGACCACAAGGGCAACCTGTCTACCAAATTTGAGAAAGATCCAGGCAGTGCTTCCTGAGAAATCACGATAACAAAGTTTCATGGGAAATCTAAGATGGCCGCTTGGTGGCCATATTGGATTTTCAATTTGAACCGAAAAAGGTATCTTGCACAACTAGATCATAAGGTGAACCTGTGTACCAAATTTGAGAAAGATCCATGCAGTACTTCCTGAGAAATGACGATAACAAAGTTT
>JAVTVY010003397.1:0-32597 GCA_036873755.1 Hanleya hanleyi | reverse complement strand
TCCCTACCATCACTACCATCCCTACCATCACTACCATCCATACCATCACTACCATCACTACCATCCATACCATTCCTACCATCACTACCATCCATACCATCACTACCATCCATACCATCACTACCATTCCTACCATCACTACCATCCATACCATCACTACCATCCATACCATTCCTACCATCACTACCATCCATGCCATCACTACCATCCATACCATCACTACCATCTATACCATCACTACCATCCATACCATCACTACCATCCATACCATCACTACCATCCATACCATCACTACCATCCATACCATCACTACTATCCATACCATCACTACCATCCATACCATTCCTACCATCACTACTATCCATACCATCACTACCATCCATACCATCACTACCATCCATACCACCACTACCATCCATACCACCACTACCATCCATACCATCACTACCATCCATACCATCACTACCATCCATACCATCACTACCATCCATACACATACCATCTACCATCACTACCATCCATACCATCACTAGTTACCATCCATACCATCACTACCATCCATACCATGATGGTGATGGTAGTAATCCCACTTGGGACTGGACTATCCAGCAGTAATCCCACAGAGGACTATCCATCAGTAATAACATGGGACTGGTCCACCCAGCAGTAATCTCACACTGGAATGCCCTATGTACCAGTAATCCGACTGCACTGACCTATCCATCCTACATGGGATTAACTTTTGCCAGTAATCCCACATGGGACTGATGTTATTGTCTGTACCAGATAATCTATTCCAGACATTATTGTCTGTACCGCATCACTTATTCCAGACCTTATTGTTTGCTCTACATGTATGCTTTCAATACTGCTGCACCTTTGGCGGATGACCCCGCAAGGCGAGATGTTGGGGTTCTCAGAACGCTTGTTAACATAGGGAGATCGCATGCCCTTTCTATACTACTCATCGCGCACTACTCATCGCGCATGCGCAGTCGACCCATTCTACTGTAGGGTGCAAGCCTGGCCCATGGAATCTCAGTGAAAACCCCAGGTCTCTCGCCCCACCCTATCCCGCGCCACACCTATGCGACCCGCTGTGCAGTGAGTAAAGCGGAGTAGGAGGAGGAGGAGGAGGAGTAGGAGTCGTCGGAGGAGTCGGACACGCCACGGATTATACTAGGGAGATAGTTATATAACTATAAATCTCCAGTATTGTGAAATGTGTGATGTATGTGATATCCTATGTGCCTTAATGTGCAGTGTATTATTTCTGATCTGTCATAAATTGTTTATTTTTCCAGATAATCGAACACTTGACCACAAATGTGAAACTTCGACACCTGGATGTCTCTGATAATTGTGTATCGACCATAACAAATATTTCCAGCCTAATCAATCTTAAGGTATGTATGGGGGTTTTAGGAAAGAAGAAACTGGATTTAAATTGCAATGGTTCCTGTCTCGATGCAGATACTCATCACTCCTATAATAACTTCCAACTTGCCCTTTAGGGCATGATGAGAAATATACCCTCTGTCTAAGGGCTGATCCAGAAAAAGGTACGGTAATTTCCCTATTAATTCACCTTCCAAATTTAATTCGAAAACGGTCGATTTTTCCGCTGTCGTGATTTTGTCCATCCTAATAAAACGAACACGGGAGCATTTTCAATATCCGTGAAACAATAAATTCGAACACTCCCGTTTTCGCCACGGAGTTCATGCCGATGAAAGTAAAGTGAATATGTTACTAGAATCTTGTATAGTATATCTGTGTATGCTATTATTTGTAAGCGGAGAGAAACAACAGGGAATGGTACAATATAATCAGACTGAATTACTATTACTTACAGTCTATATGGAAAAAAATTGATTCAATTAACTCCGCATTTAATCGCATTTAATGTCTGTCATTTTCTTTAATAAACAGATGATATGGAAGGATAAATATTAAAAGTTTTCCTCTACTTGTCCCTATGAGAGCTTCCGCGTTGTAGTACTTTGTGGGAAACTCCTATGTCGAGGGAGCCATTATTTAATTTCTTTAGATTTGCAAGATCTCTCCCATACGTTTTGACTGCAAAAAGGGAGTCGTTGAGTATTTCATTTGAGACGTCAATAGACATGGATGCTGGTCCCCCTCTGAATATCCCCCATGGAGCCTCTTTGTGCACACAGTCTCTGTTGAAATTCGTTCATCCCAGTTTGTGTGAACGGGACAAATGTATTGCTTTGTTTCATTTCAGCAACAATGTGATGCAGGTAAATGAAATGAACACACACGCACACAAATGTAGCCTTCTGACAATGACGTGAAAACCATTCAGAAAATTGGGGCTCTTCAATTTGTATACAATAGACTGGGCCATTATCAACAAAATTCATCACAGCTTTGAAATGAGACAAGCCAGCCTGTCAATTAAGGGTTGTACAATCAAACCTGGCCCCACACTCTGCCTTGTTTGGCATATTGTGAACAATTTGGGCTAACCCTAGCTCTGGGTAATTTGAATAATAATGGACATGCCTGGAATGTGGTTTCGTGTAGTCTTAAATGTCACGGTCTCAATCCAAGATCAAAGAACCTTTTTTTTCTCACTTGGCTGGAACTCTCAACTTGAGTTTTGGCCTTGTGCCAGACAACACAAACTGGACACTTCCAAGTCGATTTGTCCAAGTCAGAATATATAGGGATGTCAGCTTCACCTTTATAGTAATATTGCCAGCCGTCTCAGAAAATCACTGGTAATTCAGACCCTATTTACATATTAATGGGCAAGTCGCTCATCTGGGGTGAAGAAGGGGTTTATCTTTGCTTGGCTTCACCAACTGCATGGGAAATTGCCAGCGAAAAGGGGTTCAAATGGGAACTTCTGAAAAGTCAAAGTCGCTGATAACCTGGCACGTCGAGTCTAAAAGTACACTGGTACAAAGCCCAGCGGGACATAGATCACCGTTTTGGTATATCGTGAACTTAGTGAATAAAGTTTATCATCGAAGGTGTAAATCATATCGCATGAACATCCCCGGTTCAGCAATCAATCAAGATTGTGATCCTAAGGTAGACTGAGGCAGAATAATCAGATATGTTGTCTAATCCACGGAATTATCCAAACAAAGCCGGGCAAACAACAATGGCATTTTGTGGAATGAATCAGCAAGTGACCAGTTTTCAATACCAGTATTTGTGAAACCTAATCGGCACACAAGCGAGCTGTTTTAAATTATATTCATGCAAGGTGTGATTCAATACAATGCAGCTAATTGGAGTTTGTGAATACTCGAGCATGAGCTGAATAACACTGTTATCAAACGCGATCTCTGTTTGACCAACTTCAGCAGGAGGCCTGTGAGGTAAACAACAGACTATTCTCCGTCATCCGGAAGTGCATTCGTCTTATTTTATCATGAAACCCACTTAATTATTTTTGGTCCTGTTAATTAATAAGTCCTTTTTCTAGGTCTAAAGTTGTTTCGCCCGTCTTGGTAATAAATACGATCACTACGACCACGGCGAAGCGGTCCGCCATTTTGGATTCTCCGTGAAAGTCGGCGCGACATTTAATTCGAACACTCGCGTTTTTCTAGAATTCGCTCAACAAATAATTCGAAAGTAGCCAATTTTTGGAGTGCTGAGTTTCATCACTACATCGCGAATTAATAGGGAAATTACCGTACACGGGGTAGGGGGAGACTACTTTTTCTGACCCCAACCACCCATACACCTTTTATTCTATCTCACTAATATTAAGGGGAGACGCGCGTTGACATATCGGGGCTGAACAATAAAAAAATTGAAAATGAGATTTTGTATTTTATACGTCCATAATGTGCCCAAATTTCACATAAATAAATTTATTGACTGACAAAGTCATTGAAAATAATTTAATTAATACCTAATTACTCGTGTTGTTATACTGTCATCTGTCATTATTCGCCTAAAACCACTGAAAATGGCAAGTTTTAGTCGTTGACAACAACCATTTTCAGGTGCAGATTGTTAGCGCTGCCGCATATCGTTGGAAAGCGGAAGTTACAAGCTGTAACGTGAATTTGGGTTAGATCAGAGTTCGAATTTGGCACCTGTCCGTCTGTCCGAGACTGGTAAAAAATCAAACGGACTGGTGTGAGTGACTGAACAACAAGTCCGTCGGACTGGTAAAAAAAAAGCTCTCACTTCATTGTGTAAACTATTTCTCTGGATATCTCCGCACAATTTGTAAAGAATGAAAAACGAAATGTCTGTTTTCGGTTACCCGACCGAGTCTAAATAAATCGTGTGAGTCTAAAAAAAATTCCAGCAAATTCCAACGAAATCACGACCACGGCCGCGTATTACGACAACAACAACAACCGTAAAGCGGTGCGAACACTGTAATGCAGCATGGCAATGCAGGTTGGAGATCTTTTCAGAAAATAAAGCTCCCAATTCCAGGTCGGGAATCAAGAAATCAGCAACATCATTACGCTTCAGTTGACCTGATCATGTTTACCAGGACAATTTTAAACATTTTCTCCATCAACTTCGAAAGAAATCTACTGATTTTTTGGCTTGAAATGGCATTATGTTCCCACATCATCTTTTATTTAATATTAACGGACTAGTAAAAATATTTGCGGACTGGTTACATTTTTGGCTCACCAGTCTGGTGGACTGGTTCAAATTTTTCTTGAATTCGAGGACTGTAGATCGGCAATCGCCACCTCAATTCGGTGTATTCCTGAGACAAAATATAGTAGAACTCTTATGGAAACATCCATATATGGCAGAAGCTCATTATCATACGTCTCGGGGTCTCGGAAACATCCTTTTATGGCGAAAGCTCATTACCATATCACTTCCGTGGATAGCGGAGCTTCCCGAGTGACGTCATTTGACGTCTGTGGGCATTCGCGATCGGTCACTTCCTTAGCAACTGCTCAGAAGGAAATGGCGGCTGTTTGATCGCTTCAACTGTTTGAAGCGTGAAAGAAACAATAAATCATGCCTATGCACAATTTTTGTATCGTTGGTACGCGCCAAGTTATCAAGGAAATAGTTGAAACGACACGTGGCTGTAGAAATTTAATAAAACTACAGTTTTTATGCTCCAGAGCGGCACTTTGATGGTGTACAGCCAACCATTTTGCTAGCAAATGTTAATGGCGCATTTTCTCTAAAATCAGTTTCCCGGCCGATATCGTTTCTTAGGAAAAATCGTTTGCCGCTATTTATTTATGGATCTTCAAGAAAAATTCAGGGAATATTCCAACGATATGAACACACATTATTGAATGGTTTTCAGTGGGAAATTATGTTATGTGGCTGTTACAGTACGTGAAAGAAATGAACTCAATACTGGGATGACATGATGTTAACATCATGACAACCCGATTCTGTCACGATGTTAACATGATGATAACCCGATTCTTGTCCTGATCTTGTCCCGGTTTTGTCCCGGTCTTGTTACAAGGACGACATCGGGACAACATCGGGACAGCATCGGGACGACATCGGGACGTCATGTTGTTATCTCCAAATTACAATCGTTTACGCGACATGTGAATACAGAGGCAATTGCGTTAATGTTTACACTCGTTTGGTTCGTTTCGGTTCGGTTATTAAAATATGACCGCAAAAATTTTAAACCGGAACGAAGTTTGAACGAATTATGACCATAATATGAACGGAGTTTGACCGAAACGAAATAACCAAAACGAAATGAACCGAACGGAGTGAACGAAGTTTGGACTACCGTAGCGCCAGTGGACTGCCCGCTGCTGCCGTTAAACTTTAATCGTCCGTACATGTTTGCCTGTGAATAAAGTTGGATGACTGACAGAATGGCTCGGAAACCCGTATAGTTAAATGTTTACAAAATGTACTGATTGTAATTTGTTCAGATAGATAAAGAAATATGAAGCAGGTCGTCTCTACTCCCGCGGCGAAAAGCCCCACGTGGTCCAAATGTGCGAACTTTGACCCTGCAGAGCTATGCCCCTGAAAACAGCCGCACCACGTACTCCTACCCGTGCGGCGCTTCTGAAGTGTGATCACCTACTGTCCACTTCCATAGTCTACCGAATTTGTGATTACAGATGAATTGATTTTCAAAATACTATAACAACTACATGGCTTGTTGTCCCAAGATTCTGTTATAGTCGGCGTCTTTTGTTTGTTTGTGAGACGAATGTATAAATTTTTATTGTACTCAGAATTAAGAGCCCCCCCCCCCGCAATACATAACAACGGAATAAAAGAACAACATTTCACATGGGGTACATGCTGATCTAATCCCCATTACGAAGTTAGAGTATATTACCAATATAATAATAGTAACACTTTAAATTAAGCCTAGAGCTCAAATTAGCAAAAAAATGAATCCCGTTTTGCGAGACATGAGAAAATATGAAATACCACATATCTTTAGTACTTCCATTTATAAATATCTCGCTCTGCTCTCTCATTGTTATTTATTATTTAATTATTTATTTTAATATCTAGTGCTGCAAAAGATCTTAAATGAACGAAGAAATGTACCGTGAAATTTAAATAGAGCATTGAGTTGATGGGCCGCGAAATCCGAATGGGAAGGTGACTACAATTTCAATCAATCAAAAATCGAAATGTAATCGGGTGGGTCTAACAAAAGAAAAAATAGTTGATAAAATACTTAATTAATATTATCCTGGATGGTCCTAAAAAAAGATTCGTTCTCATCGAGGCGTACAAGGTACATTCCAAAGATGTTTTCCGTCCTCAATACAATTGTGTTGCGGAAACCTGTCGCTTATGTACGGAAGATATCACAGAGAAACAACTTATTAGACCATTCTTCCTAAATATTTACATAATACTAAAAATTTGTCTGGACTAATGTGATAACAAACGAGAAGAATGCAAGATAATTTTACCGATAGCACAGAAGAATATATAAGATAAATATTCTGATAAAAAATATTATTAAACAATTTTGAATAACTTTTTCTTTTCTCATATCGCCCAATCCTATAAAAAGTTCATAACAGATCATATTGTAAAACGCAAATAGAATGCAGATCTAGCATGAATGGACGAAATTCTTGCATAAAGCATTCACTTTTTGCACGAGAAAACCGGAATGTGAAATTGAAGACCTGCTGTGACCATCTCGCGCGGACCTTGGCGAGAGCACTCCAGTGCAGACGTCGCGAAAGATTTCATCCCTACCTCAATTTAGAGCATATAAAATTATGTTTTTAGATCTAATATAAAGTTGATTGTAATAGAAAGAAGAAACATATATCTCTGTGAATCTGGGGATGATGAAGATCGATCTTCGTTGTTTTCTTGAAGTTGGAAATCCGTGACAAGTTGCCATTTTCAACTACTGTTCTCCGTGAATGTGAGAAAATGATTTATGAGAATGAACGCAAAAGGATGAATGGAGTTTGAACGAAATATAACCGAATTGTGTCGATAGGTGCCAAGAAATCAAATACAAATGAAAATATGTTTGATCACTATATCCAAACATGTACCATGCAGATTTATGTTCGTTTTGACGCGCTGTAGACACGCGGGTGTGAACGTTACTCACACTCACAGTAGGATGATATACCCAGTGCCACAGCCCGTACGGGATGTTGTTTGGCCCCAGCATATCAGATTTAAGGATCAGAAAAATAATCTCAATTGTACAACATATTAGTGCCAGGGTTTCCAAGTTACTTTGTAGTAATGGGAAGAGAATCAGCGGGTGAGAAAATCGGGACAAATAATCGGGACAACATCGGACCAACACTGTGACAAGATCGCGACAAGATCGGGACATGATCGGGACGTCATGATGCTGTCCCGATGTTGTCCCGATTTTTCAACCGGGACAAGACCAGGTCAAAATCGGGACAGCATGATGTTAACACGGTGAAAAGATCGGGACAAGATCGGGTTGATTTTTATTGAGTTCATTTCTTTCACGTACTGTACCTGGGAACCTTTTGCAGCAATTTTTTTTAGTAAAAAGTATTACCAAATTTCTAGTTGTGTAAATCAATGATTATCACAATAATTCCATATTAAAATGTTCTAATAGTGTGCATACAGACAATAAATGTTTGGTGCAATAAAAATCAAAACACAGATCAAATGATTTTTCCTCATAACGTTTATTGAAAATGTCCTAGGTGGCGCTGCTGGTGTGGTTCTAGTCACGTGACCACCCTGAAAATTTGCATACAATCATATTTTATCCATATCTGCACCTATGCAAAATTACATGGTCCTAGGTTTAGCAGAACCGGAGATCCAGCATATGCACCCAAGTCAACCCTGGTCTCCCCTTCAATGATTGTATACTACCAACCACGCATATACCATAGAACTGAAAAATCTTCACCCCATCCCATGTTCTTTTCTCTGGAGCGGCCCTAAATCACAACCTAAAACTACTCTGTAGTAGAAACAAGGAATTTTGTACCTTATTATCAGCGTCCAATTCTGATTTGTAGGGGGAGGGAGGGATTCCACTTCCTGTCATTTACTTATTAGGTGACTTTCTGCACTGGCACTATTTATTATTGTCATACTATCCCTCTCTTGCAGACGCTGCTGCTACATGGTAATATGTTAACCAACCTGAAAACGGCTCCAAAATACCTACCGAATTCCATTACTGTAATATCCCTGGCTGAGAATGAACTCACAGATTTGAATGAGGTATTGAAACTTATGTTACTGAATGCAGATATTGCAACTAAACTGTAGTATAGCACAATTGTGCTTCCGGATATAATGGTTGGTAATCTGTTGACTTTGTTTCAAGGAAATCTATGTTGAAGTTCTTGTACGTTTAACTTCTCCAATAAATCTTTCACTGTAGACGGTATTGATACATACTCAGCTGTTTTGCTAGGCCATAATGATCACCCTTTGAAAACTCAGTTTTAGAATATTTTAAAGTGAATTTTCATTGGGCAAATTAATTCAACGAGACTCTTTCATGTGAAAAGTGATGAAACTATTCGCAGCATTTTAGTAGCGATGATGTATTCGCACGCTATTCAGTTAGCAAAAATTAAATTTGTTTGTGTACTCTGACATGTGCAATGTCTACAAACATGGAAGAAAACTTTGAATTCAGTTTTGTCTGAGAATTGAGTTTCTAATTGTTGATGTCTAACCACAATGACAAATGGTTAGAAGAAGTCCTGATTCTACACTGAAACTGATTGAGCATGTTTTCTTTATTGATCATTTCAGATTTCCTGTCTGTCGTCGTTGATCAAGCTTGAACAGTTGTCCATCATGAATAATCCATGTGTCCTGATGACTGCCTCATCACCATATCCTTGACAACTCGTACCTTATTAAAAGTAATACAATACGGATGTCTCAAGATCATTCTTCTTGGTCATAGAAGGTACCGATTGACACTGGTCATGTGGCATCACTCTGATGTCATGGGCTATTTGAATGAGTACGCCAGGTAGATTTCTGCGAGACGAAATGTTTTAGTGTGACTGGGAAAAAAACACAACAAATGTCTCATCCTCGGAACACATGGCAATATTGATTCATCCATCCTTGGATAAGAGGGATGGCGTGTCACGTTGGGCACACCGTATCTCGTCAGATCACCAAATTCTAGTGATGTTGAGCTCGGTCTATAGTAGGATGGGTGACCGGGTTCTGTACTGGCTGGGCTGATCAGGTGTCCAGGATAATAGGAACTGGGCGCTCACATGTCCTGTCACATGTAGGCCAAGGCACTGTCATGATATGACTGAAAAATTGTTGAAAACGACGTTAAATCCTACTCTCTCACTTCAAGGACTAAGATGGGAATATTTACTGTAACAATCCTATCTTATAGTAAAGACTCTAATAATTCAATCACCCTATTAAAATTCAATTACCCCCAATTATGGGGACAAAATTCAATCCGCCCTAATAAGTTTGATCACCCTCTAAAATCATTAAAGGTTATACAAAATGGTCTCAAAATCTGCTACTTTTTTGTGCTAAATTGTTGTAGAGGTGATTATAGACTTGTTTTACATTTTTGTATGTTTTCAAACTGCCCAAGGTTGGAAATAGCAGCAGTAAAGTGCGACAATTTCACGCCCCTTTCAAAACGGCGAAAGCTGTGATCGCTTGACCTGTGACGTCACAACCTGATTACGATCTCGGCCAAATGCCTGTTGTGACGTCAAAATGTCAGTGACATCACGCTAGAACTCCCACAGTTGGGTGAATCTTTCGTAACAACGCCCGACGTCATAGACTATGACGTTTACGGCGCAATCGTAATCAGGTTGTGACGTCATGCATCGGAGGTCATGGCTCCAATACGTTTTCTCCCACATGTGTGCTATTCGTGTCCTAAAACCCACTTCGACGACATTATTCAAGAATAAAATACTAATTTGTTGTTTGGAACACTATCGGGTATGTTTTAATGCAAAGTAGTATAGAGTCATTTGGTATAACCTTTAAAATAACAAATGGATTATCTGCAAAACTGTATGATTTTGGACCAGTTGGTCAAATTCTGGCTCCAATAAATTTGATCACCTCTTTTATTTTAGGATGGGAAAGGAGATGGTACAGTAAGACGGTATTTTGGCCTATACGTGGTGTGGTTGAAATTGAAAAAATTAAATGTCCTAAAAATAATTGTTGTTTAATGTAACAGCAAGGAAAAATGTATGTACACGATATGTGAATTGCTAGCTGAATTGCGCTATGTTCATAGTTATGACATGGAATTGAAATCTGCAGCATGTGCTATATCATGATATGAGGGTCTAAATCAAGTCATTCAAACACACATTCAGACATGAAGGATACCTTGGACCAAAAAGATTTATCAGCCATGGATATTATAATGTCACCGCACATCACCAGTTTGAAGATGTGATCAGCCTCAAAATCGATCTGCTCTGTGCGTTTTTCAGCAGCGAAGTTTGTTAAAGCATCTTATGTATTATGTTTGATGATAGTGGGATCACCATATACAACGAATGCAAGAATATCTTGTCAGAGAAATTTGAAACTGCCCGCTTCGACAGGTTTTCTTGTTTGCCATTCAGTATGTTTCGCCATTGAGTATTTTGTGTATGCGGAGAGGAAAATGACGTCACTGAGTGACATGTGAGTGGCATAGCGATGCTCACAAAACTGAATTCTGAAAAGCTGCAGCCATGGGATAACGTCATGACTCATGCCTGAGGTTTGGTAAAGTCGCATAGCATACGTTGGTAAAATGCACCACACGTGTATATGCTTGTTGACACGGCCATGTAAAAATAAACTACATGCCATGTCGTTTATTTTTAAAAATGAATTCATTCTATTTTCTTGTGAGTGGTAGAAACAGGTTTTCTTTTTTTGTGGTCAAATGTGTTTCATTTTGTACCTGTTGTAACCTGTGTCACTCTCGCAGAGTTTGAGAGACATCGATTTCAGCCTAGATTTGAGATTACATCTCTAAATGGCGTCTTGGACCATGCCATGTCGTTTATTTTTAAAAAAACGAATTCATTCTATTTGCTTGTGAATGGTAGAAACAGGTTTTAGTTTATTGTGGTCAAATGTGTTTCATTTTGTACCTGTTGTAACATATGTCACTTTCGCAGAGTTTGAGAGACATCGATTTCTGCCTAGATTTGAGATGCCAAAATGGCATCTTGGATCCAAGGGGTTCTTCGTATCTAAATGCATATTTGAATGACTATTCAGAGCCTTAACTTTCTTCACGAAATAGCACATGCTGCGGATTTCAATTTCATGTCATAACAATAATCATTATGCAATCGAGCTAGAACTTTCACATATTGTGTACATATATTTTCTCTTCCAGTACATTAAAAAACAATTATTTTTAGAACATTTTTTTTTTATCTCAACTGCCCCACATTATAAGCCAAAACCCCTCCTTATCGTACAATCTCATTCACTTCCTGGGATTGAATTATTAGAGGACTTAGTTTCTTTTCTTCCGCTAATTCTGTTACTGAAAGTGCTCTTCACCAGTGATCATTTCCATTTGCCGAGTTGGACTATATCCAAAGAATAACTGGGGCCTAGTTGGATTAGCTTGTGAACTCTTAAAGATTTTCTTATGATATTGCCTTAACACAATTGAAAAGAACATTTGAGGATATTATATTCAATCAGACAGGTTTGATGGATTGATAGTTAAAATTACCACTGTTCTAGCAAGACTACTTTAGTGACTTGCTCGAGTTGTATGACCTTAACAATTTTCACAGGCTTTGACTACAGACCATTTGTTATTAACTGGTGTTTGAATCTCAAAGTGCTGGATGGGTATATCATTTCTGAGAAAGAAAGGTAAGTTTCTATAGCATTTTAATAAATTATTTCAAATGTATTTACATAGTTATTCCTTTTATTTCTCTTTCCAAATGGTAAATAATTCTTACTTCAGATTGTTTCACCGATAAGGTTGTAATTCACACAACATTGTGATATTAGCAAAGGTTTGGTATTTAAAACACAAGTTATGAATAGTTGTATCCCTTGATGTGACAAGTTATGAGTTGTCCCCCATGGTGTTACATTGACTCAGTTGTCTCCCCTGATTCACAGGCTGGTGGCATCTGAAGGTCACAAACCACTAAATATTTGCTTTATTTAATATGTAGTAAATTGGCTGAGCACATCTTAAGAAAACTATATCCCCTAATATTCGCCGCCACAAATGACCCACCACACCAGGTAGCCTGGCCTTTCCGCTCAAACATATGGAAAATTCAGCATACATTCCCACCATTTGTTTGAGATAAGACCGCCAGAAATAGGGTCATCCAGCTCGACACCATTACGGAAAATTTCGGAGGTGCCAATCGAACTGGCCCAGAATTTTTTTCGATTAAAATTTGAAAGGGTGGTTTTGATATATTTGAGAGCCAAATATTACAGAAACATTTTAAAATATGTCACAGACCATTTCTGGCACAGTCGGGTATAATGGCCAATCAATGTTTGCCGGAAGTCAAGTCCTGATAATAATCTGACACCCAATAACTTCAATGGAGGTTTGGTACCTGAACTAGAAAAACGCTGTAAATGCATTTGTTCTGCAGAAATTTGGTTATAACATGTTCTTCACAGAAGTTTATTCAATGCATTCCAGTGAGAAGTTGATGTAAACTTTAGTGGACTTGATTGTGAATAATATGTTGATAGTTTATTTTTGAACAAGCAATAAAAAAACAGGGGTGGAGCAGATGTTGAGGATAAAATTGGGCAAATAGTTTCCAAACCATACCCATCAACTCTGTCTATTCTTGAGATGGAGCTGAAGCATCTATGTTAGAACATTCTCAAAGTCGCAGGTTCAACCCCGGCTGAAAAAGTGGAACTTATATTTTTCTCTCTTGTTGCTCAGCAGTAAGAGGATAGATCAAGGACTGGTTGACCCGGTGTCAGGATAATGTGACATGGTCATTGTGATATAACTGAAAAAATACTATCACAATCACTAAATTTGATGATGGATGTTGTTGATTGGCACAACAGGAACAGATGCCAGCAAACAGGACAAGATTATTGCAGATAAAGTGCCAATTTGTTTAGGGTTTCTACCAGGCAGTGCACAGCTAACCAATGGAGTATGTTAAAATGTTATCACATTGTCTTGTATTTGTAGATCTGTATTTTCTTCTTGTAATGTCTAATTATCTATATATTTCAGCCTAAAGTCCGAGTGGTTATATAGTCAGGGTAAAGGCCGACATTTTCACCTCGGAGACCATTTCGAGTTGGCGCAATATTTGGCTGAAGTCTGCCCATTAACTGGTACAGCTAAGGTAGGACTTTATTATAATTTATAGCTTCACCCCCTACTCCTATCTGACCTCCTACTCCAACATAACAGGGCACCATTTCTGGAACGAGTCTTTTGTTTGGAGCTGGAACATTCTCCTCCAGTACATTGTGAATGTCAATCAAAGCCTTTAAGGTGGTTCAGGACTCAAACAACGTTGCGACGTCATGGTCGTACAGCGTAACATCATTTTCCACCTCCGACACAAAAGAGGTCCGTGAGGGGAAACAATTGACGTCACAGATCTATGAAGATAATGGGGGTATGCATGTTCAAAGCCCTGTGCAATAAAAAGTAGATTGAAGGCACCATGTTTTTATTTTATAAATTAAACGACGCAATGTAGGAGAATCAAAACTAAAAAAGATATAATAGGTCACCGAGCAAACTTTCTCCTAAACTTGATTTTGTATTCGTAACACATGATTCTTACAGTTCGAAAACTTGATTTTATTTGAAATTTGTATATAAATGGCATATTCATGATAACGATGCTGTTATAATCATGACGCCACCTGATATTTTTATTCAAAAAAGTGAAACTTTCATACATTGTAGTATTTGTGTGGCTTTATATGAGCAAAATGAATTTAGCCTGATTTTGTCCCAATTCTACTGACATGGTGGTGTTTGGGCGCATATACAGAAAAATCCAGATCGAATACCCCAATGTTTTTCCACATTAATTTTCTCGGCAACATCCCAGGTATCACCAGTTAAATTATAATGGTAGGTCACCGGACAAAGTTTTGAGTCCTGAACTACCTTAAGTTGAGCCTGCACAATATTTGGAAGGATCACAAACTGAAATTTACGCCATCCTGTACACTCACATGCCATAATATAGTTCACAAAATGGCTGACATTGACAGCAGAGCATTATTGTCACTCATTGTTGCAATATGCCATTCTTGTTTCAGGTTCAGTTGTTGAGACAAGCTTCTCAAAAATCATGGGATGTGAATATATGCCATATTGATTCTCGGTTAATATACAAACTGTACAAGAAAACTGACATTTGAGAATTTTAATCCAATCTGAATAATATGAGGTCTGTATCACAAAATACCTTTGAAATTCCTATCTTTACAAAATCTCTAGAAAGCCATGAAAATAACTTCAATTTCTTAACTTTCTACATGTTTTCTATTATGCTGACCTGTCCAAATCATGGTGATCTTTCTGTTAAATATTGAGAACCTTTAATATTCTTGGACAGTATCAATCATAATAAAGCTCAGTGAAATTAATGCCCATTTTCTCTGGAAGGTTTATAGTGCAAAAGTAATTAGTTTCCGACAAGCTGGGTCTTGATATCAGTCTGAAGATAAGTCGTTTAGCTTACCAAAACTGTTAACATCATGAATATCAGCATTATTTTGAAAATAACTCGACCCCAGTATTTTTTCCCCGTGGCCTGTCCCCAAAGTTCTGACTGTCAAATTTGTCTCGTAAAACATTTCCACTTATACCAATTGTTGGCATTCACAACTGCGAGCCTGAAAATAAGGCACACAACATTTGTATGTTGCAGAGTGAGACATGACGAATCGTCAGCTCGAGAAATGTGATGTACACCCTGTGTGTAGCGCGCTGAACATCACCCTTCCAGAGCTGACAAATCACTGTGTCCCATTCTACAACATGCAATACTTGTTTTATTATACCAAATGTTTCATAAACAATAAATGGGTGTTGAAATTAATTAAAATTGTGTCAGTGGCCATACAAATGTTTCGAAATACTGGTATGTCAGATTGTAGCACTGACCCGATTTTTAGCTCAAGTGATACCATATGATCAACTCAGATGCATTTTATCACTGAAAAATGAAAGAGGTCCCTCCTACAAACTCATTCCTGACTCTCTTGGTGTTGTTGCAAACATCGGGTACCAAGTTTATTTCAGTCACATAAACAAGGGTCTAGGATCATAACTCATTTTCCTTCACTGGAACCATAACTCATCACGTCCTTGCTCGAGCTTGTTTGGCGCATGCAGTGGGACTCTTGACTGTGTGTGCAATAACTGTGTAAAAAGTGTGAAACATTTCTCATATCCAACGCTGTGCCATGGAACATTGCTATGTTTTGCGGTACTGAAAGACAGACTAATATCATGTGACATCACGATTTACAGGAGGACATGTGATAGGCCTTCATCTGAAGAAAATACGAGGAATTTACATAAGGTATAATAACCCATCACCCCCATCAGATGTGGTGGTACATATCATGTCTGTTTAACCCATGATATCTACATATGAAGATGGGCTATCTCATACTGATGTGCAGGCATAGTGTCGGCCAGAGAATTCAAATCTTGACAGGCAAACATTGGAAACTTTAAAGTGATCGTAAACCCTCAAGTAAAGTTTCCATCAAACAAGCCTGGAAATAATTTTTTCATTGGTGCCTGACACTTTGACAGGCATCAATAACTTGGTGCCTGACATTTGAAATTTGGTGCCTGACAAAGGTATCGGGCCACGTTAAGACTATTTCGTAATCAGCACTACAAATGATAACCTACTACAGCTTACAACTGTACTATTCCTTATCATTATTATGATCAGCTATAATGAAATAAATTTGACAGCATGATTAACTTTTTCGAATTTCTGTATTCAAGATGTGTTTTTGCTGGAAAAAAACCCCTCAAAATTTCTTTTCAACAGTACCTCCAAGGATATCCACAGCCTTATCAAGCTGACATTTAGTTATGTAACATGTATGGGCACCCAAAATGAATGCACAAAAAAATAATTATACCTTAAATATTTCTTAGAAAAAAAAACGAAAAAAAAAACGATGTCCATCAGGTCTTCTGTTTGTAAAAATCCAAGCAAGTAAAACTATGCCTCCCAGATATAATTAGGAGAATCAACCACCCAAGATTGTCATTTTATAACCTTGCAAATGGTCATTTTTCATTGAAAGATGATCGTTGACATTGTTGTTGTTGTTGCTGCAAAGGTCAATTTCTGAGTCAAGACTCGTTTGCCCGCAGTTTTGCAGTTCAACAATAATTGCAGCCAAAAGCATTCTTACATTTTGTACATCAATGGCTAGTGTACCAGTTTTGTCCAGTTTCGGGTGGTAGGTAGCTGTAAAATATCAGATCAGAATCGCTTAATTTGACATGCCCGCCCGCAGAACGATCCTGCCAAAGGGAATCCCAGTTTGAGGATTTCCCCACAATAATGATGTCACCAATTTTGCGAACATGGCGTTCGGCGACAATGGAAAGCATGGTCGAGCAGGGACTTTGACTAGCCATGCAGGACAATTGTCATTGCAAGTTTGACGAATAAAACGGATTTTTTTCAGGTTTGAAATAGCATGAACATCCTCCGCTCTAAAACAGTGGAAAACTGTCGACAGATTAAATTTTCCAGTATAAAATGTCACCGGACAAAACGACCGGGTCCGAGTGATTTGTGCCTGCCAAAGCTCCATTCGGTGTCGGACATTGTCAGTGACTGGTCCGTTATTTCCAGGCTTGTCAAATGAAAGACCATTGCAAACAGTGTCGGAAAATATTTATTGTAATTTTTTTACGATTTTATTACACAGAGTAAACTACAAATAAAACATGGTATTCTATGGTGGTCTGTTGCAATCATATTTAGGTCCAGTGACGTCACACTGCCTTAATACATATATTTCAAACTGTGTATGCACTTTCCAATGCTTGATTCAAGCTTAAGGTGTGTATATTTGAGTTTCAACACAGACTCACTGTTTCAATGTGCATGTTTCACCGAAATCGGGAGATGGTAACTCATAACTCTCATGTCAATTTGAATCTTGCATTTAATTTCCCGGATTTTGTTGAAACATGCACATTGGAACAGTGAGTCTGTGTTGAATCTCAAATATACACACCGTAAGCTTGAATCAAGCATTGGAAAGTGCATACACAGTTTGAAATATATGTATTAAGGCAGTCACTGTGTGACGTCACTGGACCTAAATATGACTGCAACAGACCACCATAGAATACCATGCTTTATTCGCAGTTTACTCTGTGTAATAAAATCGTAAAAAATTACAATAAATATTTTCCCACCCTGTTTGCAATGGTCTTTCATTTGATGGAAACTTTACTTGAGGGTTTACGATCACTTTAACATTGGAGAGATAGGGAAAACTGAGAATTGGCCTGTCCAAATTGAGCAAAATTTGATATTTGGACAGGCAGATTATATATCCTGGCTAAACACTCTGTTTGCAGGGGGTTGATTAGAAATGTCAGGTTCTTATGTTCAGGCTTGTTAATCTCTCTGAGTAATTATCACCATCACCTCATAGCATTGGTACTATCATACATAGAAACTTGTGACATACATTGCCGGATCTGGTGTTAACTGCGTATATTAGGCTGTGTCCGAAATCATCAGATTTGACTTGAAATCGGGAAATCACATCCCTTCTACCAGACACACCTCCATATTCGATATTGAATGCCAAAGCAAGAAGCCTCAGTAATGCCTTGGAGTGTCTCCATCACAAAAGGAATACCTCCCCCCTTGTAAAGTACCACTGATTTTTTATTCCAAATATGTTCAGGCCATTTATAACATTGATCCATAAGAAAAAACAAACAACCATGCACTTTGAGTGCAAGAAATAATGTAGCTAATTTCCACAGCTGTGAACTGGTCCAATGCCATACCCCCCAGTCGTGATTCTCATGTCTGAGTGTTTACCCTCTTTTAATTTGGCTTGCTTACAAAAGACTACATTACAGATAATTTCATTGGCTCCTTTGAATAAGAAAGACATGTGACATAATGCTAATCAGTCATTGGCATTGTGCCAGTTACACCATGAAACACATAATTCTGGGTAATTATGGGGAAATGTGAAATTCCTGTAGCTCGCTTAGGTGATTCACTGTTTTAGGCTCACTCTCTTATTATGCCCCCATCAATTTTGACGGGATGTATTATGGTATGGTGTCGTCCATCTATTAACTTTCTGGTGAATGCAAGACGTTGAGTTTTTATCCTTCGGCCATTTTGGCCTCGGGGTATTGTCGTCGTGATGTATGTTTGTCCATCCGTTAACGTATTTTAGACAAAACCGCTCGAGACACAACCACCAAATTTTGAACACTTATTTATCTAGTGCTAAGTCTGACGCCTATTGGTTACCCCCTCGGGCCATATTTTACAGAGTTATGCTACAGATATTCTAATTTCTATTTCTGCCCTATATGCCTGAATGTAACCAACTATATCTGCAGAACTGTGTTTGGTATAGCTGCTATATTTTTGGAAACTTATCGCTTTGTCCATCCGTCTGTCCGTCCGAGTTTCTTGTCCGCGCAATATCTCGGTTAATATTTGATGGACAGGATTGAAACTTGCATGGAATGTGGCCAGTACCTCGTAGTTGTGCAGCGTAGAGTTCCGGTATAATTTTCAAGAGTTATGGCCCTTTTTCTGAAATCTCTGTGAATGGGACTTGTCCGGGCTGGATCTTGGTTAATATTGTATGGACAAGTATGAAATTTGCATGATATGTGGTCAGTGCCCCACAGTTGTGCAGCGTAAAGTTTCTCCCCGTTTCGCTTATATTTTCAAGAGTTATGGCCCTTTGTTCCTGAAATCTGCGTGAATTGGGACTTGTCCGGGCTGGATCTCGGTTAATATTGTAGGGACAATTATGAAATTTGCAGCATATGTGGTCAGTGCCCTGTAGTTGTGCAGCGTAAAGTTTCTCCGCGTTTCGCTTATATTTTCAAGAGTTATGGGCCCTTTTTTTTTAAATCTTTGTGAATTGGGACTTGTCCGGGCTGGATCTCGGTTAATATTGCATGGACAAGTATGAAATTTGCATGATATGTGGTCAATGCCCCATAGTTGTGCAGCATGAAGTTTCTCTGCTTTCGGTTATATTTTCAAGAGTTATGATCCTTTGTTTATCAGACCTAAGTGAATGGGATATATTTATTTGTCCAGGCTGGATCTCAGTCCATAACCGATTTGGACCGGGAAAATGGCTATATATATATCATTCTACATTCCAAAGCAGACCACATAGGTCCTGAAGTATGAAATTGCCCCAAAAAGAGTTAATTGGGTGCAAAATTCAAAGTTTACTGATCGCTTCATAATTTCACCACAATATACTCCCAAGGAATGTAGGTCTCATTTTCAGATTTGACGAAAGCCCCGGCGACCATGGCATCTTGCATCAAAATATTGTATTAACACTTGTTGGTCGATACTTTGAATATGTATTTGAGAGGCATTGACTAAAATAGAATTTTCATAATCATGAAGGCCTCCACCGACCAATACAGAACAGAACAATGGCGGGGCAGTGTCGGATTAAAGCGGAAGGGGAGGCATACAATTGAGCAATCTCTGATTGCTTCCTTCCTGTGTTTATATTGTTGTATTCTATAAGCCAAAAATGGATTACTCACCTCGGCTTATGGAGTTATGCCCCTTTCGCATGTAATAATCTCCAATTTTGTTATCTGTAGCTGAATGTACAAGTTGTATCTGCAGACCCGTGTTCGGTACAGCTTATTCGTCTCAGTTCTTATTTTACAGGGTGCTAAGTCAGATGCCTATCGAAAGTGGCTCCCTCAGCCCATATTTTAAAGAGTTATGCCCCTTTACAGATATATTAATTTCTATTTCTGTCCTATATGCCTGAATGTAACCAACTATATCTGCAGAACTGTGTTCGGTATAGCTACTATATTTTGGAAACTTATTTATATTGCTGTATTCTACAAGCCAACAAAGGATTACTCGCCTTGGGTTATGGAGTTATGCCCCTTTCGGATGTAATATTCTCGGATTTTGTTGAATGTACAAGTTATTATACCTGCACATCCGTGTTTGGTACAGCTTATTCGTCTCGATTCTTATTTTACAGTGCTAAGTCAGATGCCTATCGAAAGTGGCTCTCCTCGGCCCATATTTTACAGAGTTATGCCCCTTTACAGATATATTAATTTCTATTTCTGTCCTATATTTCTGAATGTAACCAACTACCGGTATATCTTGATCATCCCAAATAGAACTATCTCTTCCCCAATTCACACTACACATGGGTCTCAATCACTTGAGGAAAGCCGAGAGATTTTGATTAGCTCAATCTCATGTTGATGGATTCTTTCCGAATTTGCCACACATTAATCATTGCCATGTGAGCATATGAGCTTTTCGACTCGATCCAATGCTTTTTCTGAGTTACTTGTCTTGGTCATCAGAAAACTGCTTCGATCAGCTACCTTTTCACATCTCTTCAAAGAGGTTTTGCTGGGCTCTTTTCAAATTTGCCACACATTATCATCACCATATGAAGAGGCGCATGTAACCTTTCCAATTGGATGCAACATTTTTTTCTGAGTTATGCCCCTTGATGGCCGATGCCCCTTAGGCCGCTGATAATTAATGGTTCGTTTCCCGTAGCCAGCCCTCATATCTATATTTTGAGGGTAAATAATTAAAATCCATGAAGGATTTACATTTTCATGAGTAAAACTTACTCATTTTCTTCATATTTGTATACAATTGGTTTGCAAGTTAATAATGAATAATTATCGCACTCAGCATGTGTAATTTTACAAGCAAGGTTACGAGAAACAAACAATTAATTAACAGTGGCCTTATGCCCCTTGCAGGGTATCTCTGTGGTGTGTTCCTTTGTGCAAATAAGAAGTTTCAAGCAAAACTAACCATTGGAAACAAAATTTAAGCTGTTTTCTGATTTACAGTATATACGCATATGCCTGGTTAGTGCCATATTGAGTTTTAATCCGTAAAACAGCTGATTTACACTATATACTCATATGCCTGATTAGTGCCGTATTTAGTTTAAATCAGTAAAACAGCTCAATTTTTTTTTTCCAATGGGTATTTTTGCTTGAAACTTCTTATTTGCACAAAAGAATACATCACAGAAATACCCTGCAAGTTTGAAGTCCGCTCTTTTACTTGGGCATATAATGCATTCCTAAGTTAAGCACCAAAATCCAAGATGACTGCCATTACCATGGCAACCGATATATATATCTTTGTGCAACTGCAAATAATGTTTTTTCAAAAAAATTTGATCATATATTCAATATATATATAAAAAAAATTGAGATAACTTAATTTTTTAAAGAATTAAAATTTTCTGCTGACGACCCCCGTAACTCTTTCCCCCATATAATCGGGTGTTGACGACTTGTGTAGATCCCCATAAAGCGTGTTTTGACGAGTGTTCGCCTAACCCATGAAGACGGATTTTGACAAGTTCCCATGTGGTGGATTATTCTTGCAATTTTTTGCATTTACTTTGAGTAAAACCTAATTAAAACTGTACATTTATTTTACATTTTTTTTCTGTTAAGCCCTGAACATACCACTGGGCATTTATTTTCATTTTGCCACGATTTTACATAAATGTTGATGCGCCTTTCTTCCTCGGCCGCCGTGGGCAAAACCAATGTTGCAGTGACCATGGCGACCACGCGCAAACAAACCGTGTGCTCCAATCACGCCGGGCGTGATGAAAAAGTTTGTCAGCCTTGGCCAATCAATGATGCTGTTTTATTTTCACCTTCTAAATATAGACTAGTCACCGTCTTCATTCTCCTTTGCGGATGTATATGGGATATTTTCAGTTATGGCTTGTTCTATACCTGCCATCTCGTGATGTCACTGCCAAATCCCGAATCTACGGAAAATTAGCTTTATAATGGTATACAATACATGCGAATGCAAGCTGGAGAAGCGGTAAGCGACCGCTCCAAAACGTAGCTAAAATGTGACAATTTCTTCACTTTTTTTCGTGATTTTCAACAGACGGAAAGCAGACACAACACATTTTCTCACAAGATTACTTGTTTTTTTGAATAAATGTTGCTGATATTGGTATAAACATAAACAAATTACGTAGAATGGGTCTGTGTGAGACCATTGGTAAATATTTCTCCACATGACATGGGACATAAAACGGGATATTTTACATCGCTGAAGAAGTATGAAAATTGAAATACGTCCATGGGTTAAAGACCTATGCCATTACAAATCTATTATGGGTCAGAGAGAGAAAATTCCCCTCAAGTCTAAGGGGGAAAGAGTTAATATAAACTGTGATGCTATTACATTTTGGCCCACTTTTTGTGGCCCACTTTTTTTTCATAATCTACGGTAAGTTCCCTAAGTATTCGTGACCGGAAGTGAATATTGCAGTCGTGAAAAACTGACCACTTCCGAATAGTTTGTGCAGGTCAGTTCAGAAAAACGGACGTTTTCGTAAATTAGAGTCCCAATATTAAATTCCCATACCGTTCGACAATGAAAGGTCACAATACGTCGACTGTGGTGTTTCTTTAATTTTGTGATATTTACCCCAGACAGCACTCTTAAATGATATAAGATCGACAACCACGAGACATTCACTATACTTTGTGTGTAGAATGAAGTCTAATATACTTCGGCAAAGTTCAGTGGTACGAACACGTGTGGTCGAGGGGAAACCCCGAAACAAAACCCCGGAAATGTTTGTTGTACGTTTAGATTTGTCAGGCAATAATTCGCAATTGATCCAAAAATAAATAAAGCATTCTTTCTGCTCTTTAACCATTAAATTGGATTCGAATAATTGACTGCAATGATCGGCTGACAATGAAGAGATTAGATTCATCGGACGCCCGGCCAATTTAAAATCACAAATTCGCGTATATCCTTGTATTAGTACATACGGGACAAGGGCATATTCTGTCACTTAGACATTCTGATATTTTCTTTATTTTCTCTTCAGGACATGCTTGAAATATCGCAGAATTTTTTTCACGGTCGAGAAGACTACGCACAACTATCCCAGTGACGCCAATGGTGTTTACGTGAAAATATATAACGATCTAATGAAGAAACACAGATTACGTCATTTTCTTGATTGCTCTTCATAGGGAAATATTGTGGAAGGGCTTTTCAAACTGTTTATGTCAATGAAACGAACAGCAAATTAAGCAAGCGCCCGACACTATCCGAAGACCCATATCAGGGCCAACTCGTCTGAGACGATATACAATCTTCCCAGCTGGAACGAGCTCATCCCGCCGTGAATAGCGGCTAAACGAGACATGAATTGCTTGCCCATTCTAACAATTCACTGTATCCCTTCGATCCTTTATTAACAAATGTATGAAAATACTTTCATAGAATTAGGTGGGGTCTGTAGACATGGAAGAATGAAAGTTTCAACATGCCACGTGTTGCATGGTTGTACATTTTCCCGCCATACGGAGTTGCAATAACATCACGTGATCAATACTTGGATAGCATGGCACGTGGGCCAATCTTTCGCTTGTACACGGTTCCCGCTTCATACGGTTCCAACACAACCTCAATAAATTATGCCTTCGTAACAGTGAGATCACGACTGGTTCAATCTGTTTCAGATATAAATGTATTCTGGTATATTTCTGATGAAAGACAGATCGATAGATGATGATGACGAAACAGCCAAATGTACAACCGTGTTTTTATCTAATATTACCTCATGGGTTCAGCAAAATTAATTCACATTTCAGACAGTATAATTTAGAGAATAAGTAGACAGGAAACCTATTAGTTTATTCCATCTTTTTATGTTTTTAACCTTTAATCTCAACCCACTATTCCGACCTCCGCTTCAGTTGCTATCAAATTACCGCCTATGATCTCGGCTATCTTACGTAAACGTCTCTTCCGACATTCAACTTTTGTGTCAATAATCAAGTCAGAAGTACCGTAATATCTTCACTAATAGTGTAAAAAAAACTCACTCAAAAATTCTAATTTTCAAGGACCTTCAAGGACTCTCAAGGCCTTTAATTTTCAATATAAAAATTATGCACTTTTACAAACTTTTAAGGACTCATGCGAGTCATGAAACAATGACGCCGTTCCACGCTTTTTACGGCTATGAAGATTCCGATGCAGCCATATGTCACGGTTAATCCTGCACGTCACAGCTTTCCTTTCATGATAATTCTCTGAATAATATCCTCGTTTCTATTTTATCCAGGGGTGATTGAAGAGAATAAGTCTGTACTATTGCTTGCTCCTGAAAAGTTGAATACAAGAGCGCAAACTTCTTTCGGTATATGCATCACCGCGAATTCCACGGCCGTAAAATCTTCTGAATCGCCGCGTTCGTTGGAAATGATACGTTTCTAAATTATTTTTGTCTGAACAATACAAAATATGTTTTCAGTATCATAGCTGGGAATCTCAACATTCGTATCTTCGGAAAAAAAAAATCCGAAGTCGGACCCAAACAGGCGCGTTTCTGGTTTTAGGGTGAGGCGCACATGGCATACAGTCGCCAAAATTAATGCAACTTGGGGTTGGGGTTGATCATAAATCTCTACCCCGCGACTAAGAAAATCTGTGGTTCAAATGTCCGGTCAAACTTCAGCATTATATTTTTTTAAGACTGAATGAAACGTAACTTCCAGTTCTTCATTTTGATATTTTCAGTATAATATCGAATGTATGCTTGCTTCAATCGGCAATGTTTAATATCGCACGTCCCCGTAAACCGGCAATATTCCCAATGTAATGACCATGAGAAATCGCGGTTTAAACATTGGATACATTTCGTTTGAGACGTAATGAAAATCAACTTAGCTGTTACAATTGGTTATGTTCAAAATGCTCAAAAAGTTTGCAAGGTTTATCAAATACTAATTCTAAGGAAACTGGTTGATCTGGAAGTTTTTCCATCGCACAACTACATAATATTATCAATCTCGCGACCACGATAAATGGGGGATTTTCGAATAGTTAGGACAGCGGTTTTCCGCGAATGGGCCGTTTTCGATTACTTAGGGAACAGTTTCACGTGACGTGGCGAAAAATGCCCGGTTTCGAATTTACTTAGGGTCGCGAATACTTAGGGAACTTACCGTATTCCGGTCTAAATATACCTGAGGGCATAACCAAACATACATATGAAATTTATCATCAGGCAAAGCATGTATAATTGATTAAAGGTGAAAAATCAAAAATGACTGGTCAAACCTCTTCGTGAATGACATAACCAGGATTTTGAAATTGTATGACAGAATTATATGATTTGGTTACAAATTTCGTTTAATTCATGATATGGACTTGAAGGAATGAATTCCACTTTCTGGGAATCAATAACATTTTAGGAGTGTTCGTTGACAAAATTTAAAACTTAACCTTTATTTCTGTATCACATCTGCATTTGTAATACTGAAGCAAAACTAATATTGCCATAACTTTTCAGACTGAAATAAATTTGACAGTTATGATTAGGTTCCAGTTGAGACTGTCTATTTTGTGAGCCCTGGATCTTCTTGCCCAAGGCACATCTTTGGAATATTCACTTTATATTTACCAGGTACCACATTTGAGCTTCTGCCTATAGATGTAGAATTTGGAAACTATTTGTTATGTTTGGTCAAACTGTAAGAATTTATGTGAATTTGTTGGATTTTCATGAAGTGTGGTAGTGCTGACAAGCAAGCCCTGCAATGTGCCACAATAGAATTTGCTGACACATGTCAAGAGAGCTGCGTACTAAGCTGAAGTAGACAGTGCGCAATCTGCTGGACTCTATCATATTCCTGACTCTCTTCAAGTGAAAAATTCATGATGTAGTACATGTAAAACAACATTGCAGAAATTAGCCTACAGATTAAAGGTGAAATACAAAATAGTTTAAATAATAATAAAATACATTTGAATAGTTTTGAAATAAAGAATTTTTCACATACACTAAATATTTGTCGCATTTGTCATTTGTAAGTTCACTTAAATATTTTTTAAAAAATTGCAGCCTGACCTTTGCAGGAGGAGAGAGATACTTGATTACATCCACTTGATAATATCATGATGCGCTGCAATCGCTGACATCATCTAGGCTCACTACCTTGTTACTTTTCGATTATTATTCATGCTATCCGGTGTGGAAAAGATCGGGGGGGATAAATTTGACCCGACGACAAACTATAGCACGGCATGGCATCACAAGATAATGGTCCACAGCGACGTCTACCACCATTCCATTGATGTTGATCTGACATGAGCTTGTGCGTTCGGCAACATCACCGAACACAACCACCAGATATCGTGCATATGGATTTCGGACACTGATCCTAGAGGACGTCATAATTTACTAAAAGCAATGCCAAACTCAAGAAACATAGGCAGTTCGTGTTTTCTGGGTTGGCCTTTATTCACCGATTTTCTATTCTCCTCTAAATTGAGGCTTGATTGATATTTTTTGCCAAGTGTATTCATCTTTTACCATCCATTCAATCAGAAAATTGTCAAACATTGCAACCATTGCATCGCGCCTTTGATTGTAGCAATGCCAGTTAAGCCTAGATTTCTGTTTATCTTAAGATTGTTGTTTAAAGATGCACAAACATGGCTAAGAAATTTGTAGTTCAATCCAGTCTCTCATGTTTGCTAAAGCTTCGAGAGCTGTTAATCGCTCTCCTGAATTTTGTTTTGCAGAAGTGATGCAAGACTTTTTCAATACCACTCTCCATTGCATTGGCAGTTTTGAGGAGAGTGATTAACAGCTTTTAAGGAGAGTGATGGAGAGTGAGTGTGACCTTGATACTGCGACACTGCCACTCCATATCAGGCTTTTGTAAAGCTTTGATTCAATATTCATTACTTGAGCTGTGGACATTGATCATAGCAGAAATGGTATCAGTTACAGATTACACACAAGTGTGGGTCCTTAAAAGCAGGGTTTCCACGGTGATATAGTGTTTGGGTCCATCAACATGTGGCTAACAAGATGAAGCAAGTCTGGAGTAGTAGACTTTAGTACTGTGAGATATGATCTTATGAAATGATATCAGAGCAAATATTTTACCTGTCCTCTCATGTTCACTCCTGAATGGAACATGATATTTCATCTGTTTTTAACCTTTTGTCACCACATGTATTTTAATTTATAGTAAAGGGTAAATAGGATAGTTCTGTAAAAAAGGTTAAATTCTTCTATATTGATTAGAAATTCAAGGTCAAACAGGGAAATATTGTTGTGCCCACCCCTGGTCATGGGGATGCCATGGGGTGTTGCTGTGCACAATTTAGGGCCTCAGCTCTTCCGACAGCTTGTCGTAAGAGGCGACTAACTGGGGCACCCATTGGGTTTCCAGGTGTGATAAGAAATACCAATATGACTGAAATATTGTTGAAAGCATTGTTAAATCATATTCACCCAATTAACTCCATATATGCCCCCATGTATTTCTTTTCACCTCACACCTCTTCTCCCCCTCCTCACTTTCCTATAAGAACACGTTGACAGTCAAAAGATGCACATGTAGCTTTTAAAATAACTGAGAACAAATCATGGAGATGAATTACGAGACTATCATATTGACTCCCCAATGGCCATTGGCATGAAACTGGACACCAATTTTAATTATGCTGGAATAGAAATGTATCTGACGGTTTTCTATGCCAATGGGGCATTATGTGTGTGTTTATACAGGATCATGTTTTAACTATTGTTCTGGTTTAAACATGGAAACAGACCAGTTTGAAAACTGATCATGAACCGGTAATTGGTAACTGACCCAAAGTTTATGTCTAGTCATGTGCACTATCACCGTGAGGGTAAATGGTAAGATGAAGAACTGGCATGACATGTACTCGGCAGTGGTCTAGTCTGCAATACTGATGGTCCCAGCAGGGGTCGAAATGTTTTCAAAAATTATTTGTCACTGTGACAGGTAACTTTTTTTTTTACTTTTCACCCTGGTACTTCAGCTTGTCACCCCTACTGCAACTTTTTTCACCGCACTGTTGTCATATTCCAACCAGTCTCTTCCATTTTTCCAGGCATTGGAGAATTTGAATACACATATCTTTTTCAACGAAGAGATAGGAGACGTTATGACACTGATAGATTTGTCCGCTTCCTCTAGCTCTGCATTGCCAAGATCAATGTCTTCACTCCGCGATGTTGACTCGGTGGGCTCATATCTCTCGCCAGACTCCATACTATGTACTATTTGAGAGTTCAAATTGTAACAGAATGTTCAATTATGAGATTAAATTTGCTGGAAACATATTTTCTTCAAGATCATAACAGCAGGGGTTTTTAGTCACTTTTTCATTGGGGGAACCCCGATTGGAATTTTAACCCCCCAAAAAAATGCTCGCGAAAAAATTGACCTATAGTGAATAAATAATTAGTTTTTCAAGAGATAAGTCGAGTTCCCAAATTAAAATGTTGAATTGTCTAAAAACCATCAACTCGCGAGTGGTAGAAGTTAACGCTTGTCCGCTTGTCTGGAACAAGTACACATCAGCACTGACAATGCAACGTTCATGTTAGCTGCACATGTTGGCATGCACAATTTTCTTCAGATAAAAATACTCACTGGCAAAGTTTTATTAAGCTTGTATTCCCCGAAATAAAACATGGAATTGTTTAGCTTGTTCTTGTTTCGATTTCGACATGATGCTGCCAGACATGAACAGTCGATAGAAATATAGGCTGATTTCACCAAATCGTGCCAGTCAATTTAGTGAAGTTAATTTTATTTATCCATTAGTTTTGCTTTTCAAGTGCATCAAGTGCAAATCTTGCGGGAGATTAAATCCTGGAGTTTGATGTACCCGAGCTCTCATGTTGTAGGCTATATGGCATTCAGGGTGAAGTGAACAGAATGTCCGATGTAGATAAAACACAACTCAACAACTGTTTCAAGAAACACAATGTAAGGCCTGTAATTCAGTATTTTTATGACGGAATAGTTACTTGTCGCTGCGACAGGTGGCATTTTGATTTAGTTGTCATTTGAAAAAATGACTTGTCAGCGACATGTAGACTGGCGTTATTTTGACGCCTGTCCCAGGAAATCCCATCTTCATGCACAAACTGATTTATCCGTTCACACAAGTAGCCTTGATACATCAGACCACTTAAAGCAATTCAATATCCAAATTGTAAATTTGATCTTCAAACCAGAGATGAGCCAATTAGAACCCACCCAACGACTGTGTGTATGGTCACATCTTCCTTCAGCAGTTGGTCAGTCCTCAGGTGGATCCAAGGTCAATTATGATGTTTCATGTACACATAAATTTTTCTGGACAGAACCGGTAACATGCATCAAGGCTAATTCGAAGTGTGAATGGAGAAGCTAGGCTTGTGTAGTATGAAGATGTGGAAATCCAAGGGGACTGTCGGAAGGCACTGCTACACCAAAAGCACAAGTTGAAGCGTGAACACAAAGCGCGTCATTTTAATCTCGCTACAGCTTGAACGCAATCGATCCGTTCCACTTATCTCAATGGGATATATAATTTATCATTAAATCATGCCTGTAACCACCCCAAAATGGATATGCACTTGCTTTTCTCAGGTCCCTGTCATTCCATCTTGCAGATGTCCCATTATCTGTTTATTTCATTCACATGACAGGGAAAAACATTCAATCATCTGTTCTGATAAATTTGATCGCTGTGTAAAATCATTGAAATAATGAAGAAATAATGGATTATATGTATGATTTTGAACCATTTTGTCAACTTCTGTTATAATAATTGATCACCCCAGACTTCATGGTGGGAAATTTCACTTCCTGTGATTGGATTATCAGAGGAAATATTGTAATTAGGCTACTCTCTTCAGGGTAGTATTATTAAGCATGTAAGTTAATTTCTCAAAATTTTACATCAATATTCTGTGGTTTATATATTGAAAATAACATCACACCTGAGTTTCATTTTAAAGTTTGGCTTGATTCGCTCGACAATTGAAACTAGAAAACATGGAAAAGGCCATTTACCTGCGAAAATATTTATCTGTGCCAAGTGTAGGTGTACCACATTGATACAGTTATTCTTTGGTACCGGTATAAGTTATTTATAAATATCTCGTCAAAACAATATTTGTTTTGTCGTTTTAAAGACCATATTTCAAAGGAGGCCTTGTATGATCAGTCAATATATGGTGATGATAGGTGAGCATATAAAAGCGAACAGATACATATGACGATTGGAATGACGTTTAATTGAAATTGTCACTTGACTTTCTTTTGTGTGAGCAACATGTATGACGGCAGATAACAGTCTTTGTGTACAGCTATTTACTGAAACTTCTCTAGGTTTGAAACCTATTGATTGTGGTGTTCAATAATAACACATAATTGATTGGATATAGGATATATAGTTAATGGAGTGTGTAAATAAACAAGTGTGACCATGAGAGAGCAGGAGCGTATGTATGATTTCAACATACTCTGGCACGGTGCCATAACCTGTCTCAGAAAATGAACTATTGTGTTGTTGTTGTAAAAAGACAAGGTCAACAAACAGATCTATGTAATAAAATTCTTGATATTTGTAGTAAATTGTACAATTTTTTGGAGCTTGAATTATTTTCCAACAAATTAATCTAACTAAATTGCCTTTTCCTTATATTGCTATGTGATTGAATATGATCATGTGACCAGCTCTAAAGTTTATTTTATTGTAGTCTGCTAATTAGAGTAACCTACAATCACAAGAATAATCAACATGTCATTGTTTTATTAAAACACATAGACATGTATTTATTTAAATTCTTTGTCAGACCTTGGCCTGGGAGGGGGCTTGTGGGGGAGGGATATGGTAGTGATATTGATTGGCACAATAAATTGTAAAGCGGAATTGACATACATGTTACTAATATGTGAATTTTATAAAATTATATTAGCTTGACAATATTTTTAGAATAACTACAGTTCAATGTTGTTTGGCTGTCAGTGAGTTACATATAGATATTATATACATATCCAAAGTAAGTCAGCCTTTTGAGCTGTCACTCATGGCCAGTTGTTGATGGTTGTTGCTAAGGACTGGGGGTCCTAGTTGCTTGTTCAATAGTCAGAGATATGGTGCCTCACTATGTCATGCTGACGATCACAAACAACAGAGTGCGGGGACTGTTGTAAACTGACACAATGATCAGCTATGGATTTTATAGTCGTAGATCATCGGTTTTCCGCTCTGCATTTACGCAAGTTTATTCTTGGCCTGCACGTGGATAGTACAGTATACGCGACACTGTAATCTCTTGGAGACTTCGAGATCCTGAATTCTACCTGGATTAACAGTTGGATCTGCTTGTTGACATTTATACATGGATCTGTTTTTATATTATCTGGGTGTTTTATGATCAGAGGATTTTATTATACCGTGTGTGGTCGAGTTTGTAAATTTGGAATCTCTGTGATCATATAGATTGGTAAGTACATGTACATTCAGTGTTAGCAATACTGTTGCTAATTCAGATTAGTAGTACTGGTGTATGTATCTGTGTGTACATGTATTCATCGATCATGCATTTGTATAGTGTATTAGTGGATGAATAGATATATACATGTCATGCATGTAGGTCTGCTGGCACATATTATGGGCAAACATTTCCTATAACATTGGTATATTGTGTTGTTTATTCACCCTGCTACAGGACATACATATATGCACCATAATGAGGAGAGAGAGGTTCTAAAATATTTCATCTTCAGAAATGGCAATCATGTTAATTTGAGACTTGCACAAAATTCAAGTTAATCCTTTAGTAATAGAGCTGCACTGATAACACCGGCAGGTGCAGCATTGAGACAGCAATTTAAAGTGGTTTGTTCAACTCTCTTTCCCATCTCTACAGCATGGGGCGGGGTTTTTTTTTACTACATGTATTGATAACTGGAATAAATATGATCAATCCATAAATATGGAAATTATCCCTCTAGTCTAAGAAAGGAAAATTAAGCTTACATTTATGAT